>PVHP010000787.1:87108-127713 GCA_004024765.1 Zapus hudsonius | reverse complement strand
TGCTTATAAACCATATTTTCTCTCTCACAAACACCCCATTAAACTCCAACAGTTATCTTCATTCTGTGTGCATAACTATAAAATGAGAGGAATTTGAATTGTTAAGTGGATTAAAAGGTTAATTGCCTAATCTTAGGTTCTTTCCTGAAAAGACTATTTTGACCTATACATTTCCTGGCAGGAAGTGAGGAATCTTTTGACATATAATTAAATAAATCATTCTTATCTCTTAGACTAACTGCCTTTACATAACATTGTTAGTGTCTTAGCAACAGCTATTCTGTAATACTGTTTTCAAGAAAATAAACCCCTCTCTGTCTTTGTATGCTATCATGCTTGGAAAATTATTATCTGTGAATTTTGCTTCTACTAACAACAAATATTTTGAGAAAATATGTTGAAGAATGTCATAAAAACATGAAGAAATAATTCATTCTTTTCAAGATATTTGCAGCCTGGGAGTAAGTAAGCAACCAAAAAAGTAGAGGTTTCCGAAAAAAAAAGTTATATTTTTCTATTATGATACTTATGATGACAAAATCGCTCTTCAAAGGTGTTAGAGAAATACTTCACTCACAGAATCAGATCTATCAAAAACATTTGATAGGTCCCAGAGTAATTTTTCAAAGTACTGGTGAAAAATTGAAGTTATTCTCAGTATTACCATTAACATTTAAGCAACTCACATTTTGTAATGTGAATTTGAAGTGTTTCACGTCTTAAATTTCCCCAATGTGGCAAATGCTTGAATGTTCAAACTTCATTGATATGAAAACAATGAAGATATCATTGATCTTATTTGACTTGGTTCATTGTAAATGACCCTACTTTCACTTCTATAGATTTGGTAACTTTGGTTTGACTTCAGGAATATTTAAAATACACAGTCTCAGAAATATTAAGGCACTATGCATTTTAAAATATGGCTTCTTTCTAGTCTTGGATTCATTTTGGAAAGCTGTTGACATAAACAAAAACTGTGGTGATCTATCAGTTAATCTTATTTAGTGGATTTTTCTTTTACCCTTCAAGAAGATCCTCAGATTCTGTTTCAAGTCTTCCTTCATTTGAAGAGAGACCAAAGTCTGTGTTTAGATGTCTCCCTGAAGGCAAAGTAGTAGAAAGATAAACAGGAAATGGGATTGTCATGAAGGAAAGAAAAGAGCCAACGTGATAGGGCCTGGAGACTTAAAGTCCAGGACAAGTGAATCGTCAAGAGAATAAAAGAGTAACATAGGTCACCA
Source organism: Zapus hudsonius (assembly GCA_004024765.1). NCBI lineage: Eukaryota > Metazoa > Chordata > Mammalia > Rodentia > Dipodidae > Zapus > Zapus hudsonius. The sequence continues at coordinate 126,469 of PVHP010000787.1, read as the reverse complement.
GAGAGAAAAAATAGCACCAAGGAAAAAAAAATGCTTGTAAGTTTCTGAAGCAGGACATTTGCTAGGACAGGTTGGAATGCATCTACAGATGAGGGGTGATTTAAGGGAAAAGGCAAGTCAGCTGACAGAGTGGGGCTGGAAATACGCATTACCTCATGAGAACATTTAAATTGGCCTCTCTAAAGACCCATAAAGCAGCCCAGGCCCTGCCGATGTGAGGCACCAGAGCAAAATAGGTCAATACATCAGAGCAAGTCTAAGGAGAAAATTGGAATAGAAATCATTTCCTGTTTCCTCAGACCTTAAAACACTTTTTTTTTGAAAAATAAAATACATGCAAAGGAATGTATTATGGGTGCAAAGCAATGTTTCTCAAACCTACTTATCCACTAGAAACAATTTTAAGATCTGCAAAACTCAGCATCAGCTTCATGTATTCACCTTTCAAAGCTTCTTATAACTCTACCTTATGATTTGCATTGAGAACCGCTGGCGAAAACTATTAATGTCATGAATACTGATAGGCCCATCACAAACCTGGAACTCATGATGTTGGCAACTCTCTCAAACCATCTGCGTTTCTTTAACAGAATCCCCAGCTACTTCTCCACACTCAAAACACGTAAGAAGCCCATAGTCTACATTTTGTATTAATTAGTCCTTGTTTTCCTATTATGCATTTTCATTGTTAGATAAAAAATAAATCTTTGTTGTCGCTATCAATGGAGTCACATGAAATTCTACACATTGTATTGTGTTTTTTGTGTGATTTTTTTTTTTTTTTTGAGTTAGTAGGGTCTCACTCTAGCCCAGGCTAACCTGGAATTCACTATGTAGTCTCAGGCTGGCCTCAAACTCACAGTAATCCTCCTACCTCTGCCTACAGAGTGCTGGGATTAAAGGCATGTGCCACCTTGACCAGGAGATAGAGAGAGGGAAAGAAGGAGAGGGAGCGAGAGAGAGAGAAAGAATGGGTGCACCAGGGTCTCTAGCCACTGCAAATGAATGAACTCTAGATGCATGCACCACATTGTGCATCTGGTTTTCCATGGGTACTGGGGAATCAGATTCTGGTTATTAGGCTTTACAGGCAAATGTTTTAACCACTGATCCATCTCTCCAGCCCATGAGTTATATTTTTTAAGATTATCTAATTGATACAGTTACCAGTCATTCATTATCATTGTTGATTAGCCTTCTGTTGAGTGAATATGAACCATTTTACTGAAATGTCTCGTGAAACTTTTTTAAGCCAGTCTCAGGTTTGGATCCTTGTCCCCTTTGGTGAACTGATCATGAGAAGTCTCTGTATCTGTAAGTATGGATGGGGCACAGGAGGTGATCATCAGGTTTGCCCAGCCATTCAGTTTGCTAGAGCTTTTCAGCCACTTCTACTTCATTTGAATTTGAGTTTCTGTGTGCTCAGACCAGGACTTTGTGGATCCATTACAAGCAACTTATTTCACATGTCAAGGTCTCCCGAAGCACAGTGGTCAGATACTTTGCTTTTCCCAAGGTCAAGTAGAAGACAGCAACTGTTTCTCACTGAGAATTGTTGTCTGCAGAGAGGATATGGTTTTGCTTCTATTTCCCATGGGTTTACATTGTGGTTCTTTATTTGGCCTGGATAATGTCTCTGTTCAGTGCCCTACTTGCCCTGCATGATTTAAGTATTATTGGACGTTTTGGGTCATAAAATTCAATTAGAACAAATTTCAGTGTGGTCAGACCTGCTGCAGAGTTTTATTTTAAGGCCATAGCTCTCAGGTTCACAGATACTTGTTTAATGAGTCGGAGCAAGATACTCAAATATGACTCTTGCCTTTACAATCCAAAGATGTGGACAGATAACTGTGAGTCTTCTTTCCTGTTGGGTAGAACTAATTCTAACACTTTTTCTTTGGAGAGGAAATTTGGTCACTGTTCACCATTGAATTCTTGGTAGCTTCACACAATGCTGGGCCTCAGAAATGTTATGGGGCATATCCTCTTCTGATGCTAATTATCTGTTAAGGTCCTGCAAGTCTGACCAACAGTGTTGGCAGCAATGTGTTGACCCAGCATGTCATAAGAAGGCTAACAAGTCCTGTGTAGGATGATCATAGCAGACAGACAGAGAAATGGAGAGGTTTGAATAATGCAACAAAGAAGTACAGAGCTTGTAGCTGTAGTTTTCGCATACCCACACTGCTGACCCATGGCTCACACTGAGTAATCCTGGAAGTGTCTTCTTCTGGTAACGTCTCTGCAGGTCTCAGAGGAAAGTTCATGAAAGGGGACACAATCCTAAAGGAACAGTTGTTTGTCACAGCATATTAAAAGCTTCATCCAGGCAAGAGGGGATACATGGTAAACTGACAGAATAGCCAGTATACAAATAATAAGGTGAATAGGGAGCAGGGTAAATGGTTCTGTGGTTAAAGGTGCTTGCTTGCTTACAGAGCTTGCTGGCCCAGGTTTGATTCCCCAGTACCCATGTAAAGCCATGTTACATGTATCTGGAGTTCATTTGCCTGAGCAAAAGGCCCTAGCATGCTGATTCTCTATTGGTGAAGACACAGTAGGCTGCCATCACAAATTAGGAGACCAGGAATCATTTCCCAGGTGGTTAGCCACTATAGTGCTAGAATGCACTGCATATGCAATAGTGGCAATCAACCTAGGCAGATAATCAAGGGCTCTCTGATTGGCTAAGAGAACCACTCAGTGGCAAGGATCCCTTGGCTGGAATTTGGATCCAAGCCAAATTCTTATGGAGACAAAGAATCTGGACTCCATAGGTAAGCTTCCACTAACCAGGGACTTAATGAGAGGCCACACCCAGTATAATTTCACCAAACTAACAATACTTGTCCTATTTAACCCATGTTGATCTCACTATCCACTGGAGAATCTGTTTTATTTTTTTAGATGGCAGAGAAAACCTTGGACAACCCAACTCTACCAACTAGGCCTGAAATGACAGGTGATGACCTGCAGGGGATGAACCACCCCTTACACATCAGTTACAGCCCAGGTGAAACCTCGGAGGCAGTGGTGAGATGAGCAAGAATGCTGCTTTCACAGGGAACCTGACAACCTGCACCAGGGTGATGGAGTCAGACACTAAGGACACTCAAATGTTCCAAAGTAGAAATCCAGAGACTGCTAAAAACTCAACACTCAGCAAATTTAAAACTCACCCACCATGGCTCAGGGAACTTAACAGAAGAGGGGAAAGAAATAGTTTAAGAGCCATGGTGGGGGATATATCCAGAGACACATCCTTCCCCAATAACTGACTACTGCTTGCACAACTCAAGCCCTCATTCCCATGGAACATTCCGGATATCCCACTGAAGAGGGCTCTCCATGGAAAGGGGACAGAGAGGAGAGAAGCAGAGTTAAACACATGACTTGTTCACACAAAGTTTCTACATTTTTAAAAATAAAAAAATTAAAAAGAGAAAGAAATTAAAAATAAGATGCTTTGGTCAGTGATGTCATTTTCCACTCTGCTCGCAGCACTCTGGGCTCATGGGGCAAAGCATAATGATGATGGGGTGGGGGTTGGAGGTTGCACAGGCTCTCTTTCTGTTGTGTCCCAGCCTGGATGAGCGTCTTTGGACTAAGTTTTAGAATATGAGGCCAGACGAGGTGGCTTACACCTTTGGGCCTAGCATGGGTGTGTTGGCATACCCCTTTGATCCTAGCACTCCTCTGTCCCCAGGAGGCAGGGGTGATGGCTAATAGCCCTAATCCTGTTAGTTAATGCTAATAAGCTTTGTTCCTGCTTGCTGAGCTTCCTTTTCAGAGAGATAAGGCTATACAATGCACCCTTGGGTTATATAAGGTTTGGATGCTGGAATAAAGATTTGAGATGTGCCCTGACATGTCTCCCAGCCACGTGTGTCTGTTCTGGCTGTCACTTTCATCTCTCCCAGATGGAGCCTGTCTCCTGCTGGCAGGCGAGACTTTGGCTACCCCGCAAGGGGCCAGGAGTCTGTGACCCTCTCCCCAACACCTTTCCAGTGTCACCACTGAGCATCTAACCTACCAGAATAGAAGTGAAAAAAAAAAAAACAGGAAAAAGTAAAGAAAGAAACACTGCTGTGCCTCCTAGTAATTCTGTCCACTAAGGACTTCAAATGCAGAAGCTACCTGGTAGGATATTGCTTATTTCAAATTCCTTATATCTTGTAAGTGAGTGATTTCCTTTGACAGTATTTGTTTGTCATAATTGCCTGCAGAAATTTAGCCAGTGGTACTAGATGGGTGACTGTAGTTGTGTGATTCCTTGACAGGACATGTGGTATAATGAACCCAGTCTTAGGAGGCCCTTAGTGCAAAGAGAGTTCTGACTGAGAGCATATGATACAGGCTCTACGGATCTTGTCACCTATCACCCAGTTGACTATAGCTAGCCTTGTAGAATAATAGAATAGGCCTTTAGAGATGCAGAAGTTGAGGTATCAGCCTGAGAACAATACTGAGGATGGACACCTAACTGTACTGCACAGTATACACTCACCCCAAAAAGCAGAAGTTAAGACTTGCTCTGCCTTCAGCAGTTAGACTATAAGGAACCAGAACTTAAAGATATAGGAAGGAATCCACTTGCCATCCCTCTTGATGATCCACTTGAACACTTTTTCTTTATTTCTGAATTATCAAGTTTAAATGTATAGAACTGTATTCCCAGAAATGGACAGTTTCCAACTGGCAACCCACTAAGATCCCTATGGAACTTTCTACCATGGCTTCTCCCTGATGACTTCTGCATTCTTTTGCTAAGAGGCCAGCAGAAGCAAAGAGTCTCCATAGTGGCAGAGCTGGCTGAGCCAATCCCTGGCAGCTAGAGCTCTTGTTGCACAATAAAGACGGGGAAGGATGTCTGGCACCCAAATGATCCAGATATATGTCCCTGGAGTTCCCTGCAAGAACACATGTTCAGGTCACCCCCATCCAGTAAGCCACCTGTGTGAGCAGAAATGTTAGCCAAGGGTGACTCTGAAATGCTGAGTACAGGAGGGACACAATGAATATCAGTTATAGCTGCAGTAACAGCTGCTGGATTGAGGGCTGTAATGTTTCCATTAACTTTCTTCTTGTAAATTTACACAGGAAAGAGATAACTCTGAATCCTGCAGGAGTTGTTCCCAGATGGGTGAACTTATCTGAACTTATCCAAGCACACAGGTGTGGAGGAGAGTGAAGTCTGCGGTGAGCTGCCCAGATGCCCCTCGTCTTCCTCACATTTCCAGCTGTGACGAATGCTCACTGCTGGCAACTCACAGCTGAACCCCTTTGATCAGGGACTTCTGCAGAGGAGAACCCCTGCCCCTGGGTTTTGTGCTTCCTCCCAGCGGCCACTGCATCAATGACAGTTCATGCACAAGGTAAAAGTGCCTAACTCCCTTGCCTCCTTTGGGATCTCTCTTGGGGGTCATTTCAGGTCTGTAGCTCAGTAAAGAATCCCACAGGATTACTAAAACCTTTCTTGCAACTGAAGCTCAGTTCAACTCTCCCGTCTGCCCATCACTCCCTAACAGTGCTGCTTCTGAGATCTCATCCATCCCCTGAATACAAACCTTTCATTAAAACCTCTTCTTTGAATTACCCAAGGGAAGACTATGTATGCCCTATTCTTGTCACTTTCATTTTCTATGTTTGTCTACTTTAAAAAAAAATCTTTTTAAACCCGTTTTTTTAGTTGACCAACTTTGTTTCCCGAAGTGCTCTTAAATGCATCTATTAATTCTATAACTTCATGTATTTTTTTCTTTTCATTTTCAATGTTCTTGTTTCTCTTTTACAGGTTGTATCTCTGCCTTAAACTCTCTCCCCTTTGACCTAGGTGCCTCTTGCTTTCGCTATTGTTTTTGACATATTAGCCTCACAGGTTTTGAAAGTTCTTTCCTAATTCAATTTGTGAATCGGCTCTCCTCTTCTCTAGAGTTGATCATATTTGCTTGCCTCCTTTATTTCTTGATGTATGCTGGACATTGTAGGTTAGATACCTGCTAATATATTTTCCCTTGCTAGCAATTAGAGAGTGATGGGACACCTGAATCCAATCAGACACTAATGAGGTGAGGCTGGGTTTCACCTTCAGAAACTCAGTCTACTTCTGCTTCACCTTTTCCTGCAGGCTGGGCTTCCTGCCTCCCTGCCTCCCTGCCTCCCTGCCTCCCTGCCTCCCTGCCTCCCTGCCTCCCTGCCTCCCTGTTTCCATGGTTGGGTGGTTGACTGTGAGTCAGGACAGAAAACACCTCTATGTGATTCAGAACTTGAAGTGTAGCTTTTTCATCTACCTTCCCTGACTCAACAAAATATAGCAATGTCTTTGAAGGTAAGACTAGCAATATATTTGAGATCAAGGCACTTCCCTATGACACCTTCAAGAAGCCTTGGCCCCAATCCTCAACCTCTTGTCTAGGAGCCGCCTCAGTAACTGGTCTCCAGAAAAAGTAGCTGAACATTTGCAAACCTTCAGGTTCTATTTGTCTCATGGAGTCCAACCAATCATTAAAGCCTTTGCTCATCTTCCACCCCCCTTCCCTAGCTGAGGCTCTCAGCAAATACCCAGAATCAGAAAACACCTTCAGGTGGAAAGATATAACCACTATCTCTCATGACAGAGGGAAGAGAGCTTTTTGTTAGTTGTTTTTTCCCCCTTTCTGGAATTTTAGTTCATTGCTTCAGAAGCATCCTGATCCTTTAAAAAATATGGCATTTATAATTCTTCCAGTTTTGTGCAATTTTCCAGCAAGAACGCTGTCCTGTCTTAATTTACTCTATCCTGTAACTGGAAGCCTTTCTCCATTAGCTTTCAAGTTGAAATATACATACATAATATTATTGTTTGATAGTCAACATTTCAATGATTGATTCAGATGTTTAACATTTTCATCACAGCATTTTTTTTACATCGTAGCATTTCATCTTAGATCAATTTTCTCAAAGTACATTTGTTAGAAATTTTTTTAATGAAATTTGTTGGTCATAGTATTGTTAGTAAATGTTTGCATAAAATGTCTTTAATTGATCCCAGTTCTTGAAATATGGTCTAATTGGGTATACACTGGAAGTTGTTTTTCCTCTCTGTGCTTTGAAGATTTAATCCAATTCTGCCATTGCTAAAGAAATACCTTGTTAGTTTAAATTTTAGTCCTTTGTAACTTTTCTGTCCTTTATGTGGGTCCTTAATTATCTTTTGTATTTTGTGTTCTTCAGTTGCCATGGATGGGTCTGACTTGACTGTAGTGTGTTTATGTTGCTGTTTGTTCTTTAAGTTGTGCTTGGAATACGTTTGGATTCCCAAATCCAGAATTGGAGTCTTCATCAATTTGGAAAACTTCTGTAATTATGTCCTTTTCTTGTTTCTCTCTCTCTCCCTCTTTCTCTCTCTCTCTTGGGAAGTTGAATTAAATGTTTTTTTTTTTATATGTTGTAACATGTCATGATGTACTCTAGGGCTGGGAATATAGCTGTGTGGTAGTGACTGCCTATCACATCAGGCCTTAGGATCAACTGGAGTACTAGAGCATACACACTACACACACACACACACACACACACACACACACACACACACACACACACACACACACACACACACACACACACACACACACACACACACACACACACACACGGTTCTCTAGTCTGTACTTTGCCATTTCTTGGACCCCAAGCTCACCAAGCTGAAGTCTCTGTTTACTTTTTTCTCCTTTTATGTCAAGGAATTTTAGATTCGTTCTGTTCTTACTTGTTCCAGAATTAGTTCTTTCTAATCATCAAATTCCTATTTAAGAATCAAATCCTACAACACCTCGCTAGTGAATATTTTGCCAGAATTTTCCTCCCATGTGCATTTCTAAATCATGTCTTCATGTCTTTCAACTCATTTGTTTTACTGAATTAAAATGGGGTCAAACCTGGATTTTCTAACTTCAATGGTGATGTTTCTGTTCCTAGAAATTTATATTTCTTTCCAAATCTGCATGGTACATTTAGAAATGCTTTTAATGCTTAATAGTGTTTTCAACTCAGTATTTTATGAAAATAATCACTTAAAACACTTTATACCACGTTTATTTTTTCTGTGATAATTCTAATATTTGCATCTCTACAGGGGCTGTTTGCCACTGCTGCTCCCTTGTCATGGTGGCTTGTTCCTGTGCTTTATGACTTTTGTGTATTTTACCATTTTCCCTGAAACCTTATCTTTTAGAAGATTTGATTCTAGATTTAAAGTTTGTTGCCTGAGGGAGAATTTGAATTGGATTTTACCAGGTCCTTAGGGGACTCTAACTGATTTAAGGTCATTTCTAATTTTCCTGTATGGACTGTTTTGTATTTTTTTCATTGCATCTATAAGCAGTGTTTCCAGAAGCACATTTGTGTGAGAGCAGGTGCTCCTGCTATTTCTCTCTGTGGGACAATTTGTTTTCCTGGTCCATTTATGTAATGATCAAGACAGACTAAATTCAGTTATAAATAAACCCCTAATCTTTTTAGTGGCTTAGGAAAAATAAGGTTTATCTTTTTTTTGTTCCAAGTCTAGGGTGGAATGGACTGCCCCACATGGTCTCTCTGTACTATCTGGAACCCATTACCTCCCAAAGGCCATGTCAGGAAATGGAGCACAGCATGTCCACCCACAACCCTCTGGCCAGAGCACAATCCCACAGCCCCAAGCAAACCTCACAGAAGGGAAGGCACAGCCATGTAGCCTGCTTCAGTCAGTGCCTGTAAGGAGGACAGGTTGTTATGAATGATAAGATTGTCTCTATCACTTCTACAAGGTCTATGCCTTTTCGGTTTTCAGCATTATTTGGAAATCTCTCTTCTAACTTCCAAACTTTCAAGAAACAGGCTTTTTTTTCTTTTTATGCGTTACTAAGTCAAGCTTGTGGTCTGTTAAAGGAAAACTTCTGGGAATGCTGATTTAGTGCTTTGGGGCTTTATGGGTTTGTACTTCGCTGACAATTTTGGCCTCTGAGAGTTTCCTTACTTTTTCTGCCAGCTCATTCAGTACTCAGTATATATGTGTGTATATATATATATATATATATATATATATATATATATATATATATATATACACACACATATATACTGAGCTGTATATATATGTATGAATATATATATATATATACATATATATGTATATATATTTTTAAAATTCACATTATGTGTACTATTCTTAGGTGTTCTTAATGTGTTTTAGAAAAATGAACTAGTCTGCCATGTTTATTCAAACACAAGTCAGTCTTAGCTTCTGTAAGATTGCTGCCAGATCTACGTCCTGGTTTCTGAGGTTGAACAGGAAACTTGGTGTTTTCCTCATGGAAACACAAGTCTGAACATTTTGGGGTAGAAGATATTTACTCCTTATTCTTAGGTATACATACCTCTCTCAATTCTCAATTTTGTATTTTATTTGAAAAGCATAGTTATGTTCACATTGAGCTTCTTTTTTAACAATTCTTAATGGTATAAAATTATTTATATATATATATATATATATATATATATATATATATATATATATATATATATATATATATATATATATATATATATATATATATATATATATATATATATATATATATATATATATATATATATATATATATATATATATATATATATATATATATATATATATCTTAACAAAGCAATATGCTCAGTATCATAAGTTATTAGAGAAAACCCCTTAAGACCAGGATGCCATACCCCTTTATACATTAGATATTCTCCTCCACCATGACTCTTACATTCTTTCTGCCACCTATTTCGCAAATTTCCCTGAGTAATGGTGAGTGAGTTTAAAGTTTGCATAATTGTTAGGTTCTAGAGTCTCTGAATTTGTGTTTCGGACAATTTTGAGTACCCTTGGTGTCTCTGACCATAGGATATCTGCCTTGCTGTGGGAATAGCTCTTTTGCTCATCACACCACTTCCTTAGAGGTTGCATTAGTGCTCTAAATGGTGAGTTTGAGGTGGTTCGTCTCCTGCTTGGGTGCCCCCCGCCCATCAACTCAGGTCCACTTGGTAGAGTTCAGTTTTCCATGGTTCTCGTTGATTTCTGAAAAATACAAACAGAACCTCCAGTAGAGACTGAGATCATTATGGGTTAATTAAGACAAATATTGCTAGTTTGGTGAGATTTTAAAGGTTGTACCCTTTCTGAAGTAAGTGGCAACTTCCCCTTGGAGATCGGGCATAACAGGCTTCTTGAATTCAGTATTCAAGGGGCTTCTTTTGCTCAATTTTCATTTAAACTAGTTTTATGTATTTAGTTGGTTATTTGGATATGTATGTGTGTGTGGGAGTGGGAGGGAGAGAGAGAGAGAGAGAGAGAGAGAGAGAGAGATTGATTAGAGGATACTCATGTACTGTTCTCCCACCTACTTTGAGGCAGGCTCTTTAGCCTCTACAGATAAGTAGCAGACTAACTAGCTTCCCCCAGCTTCCCACTCTTCTGGTTCACACCTCCCATTACTGATCACAGAGGCTTACACCACTTTGCCTCTGGCTCTGTGTGAGAGCTAGGCAGATTTGAACTTGCTTAAATAGACTTTGCAAGCAATCCCTTTTAACTGCTAAACCAAGAGCCCCCCAGTGCCTACTGAAATCATTTCTTCACCAATTTTTTCACATTATTAGAGTTCTGTATTAATCTGTGTTTCATTACTATGAAAGATACCTAAGATGAACTAAATGTATAGATAAAAGTGCTCCCATTTCTGGGGGTTTAAGTGTGTAATGCTGGTATCACTTCAACTATAGCGAGGACCCATGGTCCAGAGAAGTCATAACCCAAGCATCAGTGTGAGTGTTAAAGATCACATCTCCGAAACAAGTATCAAAAGCAATGGGGTCCACATCCCCAGTGACTTACGAACCTCCCAATATGTTTGACCTCTTAACGGTCCCCACTTCCTAATGACATACTGAAGACAAAGTCTCTAACACTTTATTTTTTAATATCTTTGTTATGCGTAAGTATATACATTGTATGATCAAATCTTGTGACTGTGTCCCCATTTCCCTCCTCTCTGTCCCCTACCCACTTCCTCAGCGCACATACTGGATCTGTCCATAGTTTAGGGGTTATGAACTGCACCAGAAGTAGCCAGTTTTTCTTTCTTTCTTTTTTTTTCTCCCTTTGTGTATTGTTGCTGAGTGGGGGCAATGTCTCTTGATATTTTCCTCTACCATGGCTCTTACAATCTTTCTACCCCTCTTCCACTCAGTTCCCTGAGTCATAGTGGGTGAGTTTAGGGCAGAGTCTTCAATTCTGTTAAATCGGTCTTTTTTGTGCCACTACCATGCTGTTTTTGTTACGATGGCTTTGTAGTATTTATCTTTAGGTCAGGTATGGTGATACTGCCTGATAAGCATCTTTTACTAAGTGTGGTTTTGGATATCCAAGGCTGTGATGGTTAGGTTTTGTTGTCAACTTGACCTTTTTAATTATCTTGGGTAGGTCTCTGAGGATGTTTATAGGAAGGCAGCCTCTCAGTAGGGGGGCAGGATATAAAAAAGCTCAGGAGAGCTAGCAGTAAACATCCTTTCCTGTGTGGGCAGTGCAGGAAGGTATTTCCAGAGACTCAGGAAGCCATTAAGTTTGGGGAAGGGTTGTAAGACCTCACCCTAAGACTATGTAAAGGAGAAGAAATTCTCTTTAGCACTCCTGCTTGTTTGCTGTTGTGTGTGTGGTGTTAGTGATGGGTTTTTCTCTCTGCTCATACCTGTGAAAGAGGGCCAGACTCTTTCACTATTACAGAATTTACCCTCAATCTGTAGTTTCAATAAATACTTTACTCCCCCAAATTGTGCCTGGTTTGAAGATTCATCCCAGTGGCATGTGGCTGACTGTGACAAAGGCCTTTTGCCATTCCAAATAAATTTGGAGATTATTTTTTTTTATGCCTGCAAAGAATGAAGCAGGTATTTTTATTGGTATTGCATTGAATCTGTATATAGCTTTTGGAAGTATTGCCATTTTCATGATATTAATTCTACCTATCCAGGAGCATGGAAGATCTTTCCATCTCTTCACATTACCCTGTTTCCTTCTTGAGCATTTTTTATATTTTCATTATATAAGTCTTTCACCTTCTTGGTTAGTGTTATTCCAAGGTATTTGATTTTATTTGTGGTATTGAAAATGGGAATGGTTCACTGCTTGCTTTGTCTCTATGCATGTCATTTGCATACTGGAAGGCTACTGATTTTTGTGTGTTAATTTCTATTCTGCCACTTTACGGAAAGAATTGATCACCTTTAGGAGTTTACTATACTATTCTTCGTGTCTGTTATGTGTAGCATCATGGCATCTGCAAAAAGGGATATTTTCACTTCTTCCTTTCCAACTTGTATGCCTTTTATGTCTTTCTCTTGTCCTATTGCATTGGCTAGAACTTCAAGCACTATGTTGAAAAGCAGTGATGAGATTGGGCACCCTTGTCTTGTTCCCATATTTAGTGGGAACTCCTTGAGTCTTTCCCATTGATTATTATTTGGGCTTTAGGAGTTTTGTATATGGCCTTGATTATGTTGAGGTATAGGCCCTCTATTCGAAGTCTTTCAAGTGTTTTGATCATGAAGTGGCATTGGATTTTGTCAAAGGCTTTCTTTGTATCGAATGAGATGACCATGTGTTTTTTGTGCTTAAGTTTATAAATGTGATATTGATTGATTTCCTTATGTTGAACTAGCCCTGCATCCCTGGGATGAAGGCTACCTGGTCGAGGTGGATAATACTTTTAATATGTTGTTTAATTCAGTTTGCAAGGATTATATTAAAAAATTTTGCATCTAAGTTCATCAGGGATATACTTCTGTAGTTTTCATTTCTGGATTTATCTTTGTCTGGTTTTGGTATTAGAGTGATGCAAGCTTCATAGATGGAGTTTGGAAGTGTTCCCTGTTCTCTGATTACTCTTAAAAACTTCAGGAAGATTGGTTTCAATTCTGTGATTAAGGTTTGGTAGAATTTGGCTGAGAAGCCATCAGGACCCGGACTTTTCCTTCTGTGTTTTTTTAATACATTTTATTTTGATCAATGTAATTGGTTTGTTTATGAGATTTATCTGCTCTGGGTTTAGTACTGGTATGTGATAGGTGTCTAAGAGTTTGTCCATTTCTTCCAGATTCTGTAGTTTTGTGGAATAAAGGTTTTGCAAGTATGACCTGATGATTCTTCCAATTTCATTGGTCTCCATTGTGATCTTTCCCTATTCATTTCTGATTTTGTTGATTTGGGACATCTCTTTTTACATTTGGTTCTTTTTCAAAGAACCAACTCTTTGTTTCATTGATTTTTAAATTTATTTTTCTTTTTATTCTCTTTTTTCTTTTTTAGTTTCTAATTAATTAATCTCTCCTCTGATCTTAGTTATTTCTTTCGTCTTGAATTCCTGGGGTTGGATTGTTCTAATTTTTCCAATGTCTTTAGCTGGTTAGTTAGGTTATTAATTTGGGATGTCTCTGTCTTTAATATAAAGGCTCTTAGTGCTATAAAATTTCCCCTTAGGACTACCTTCATTGTGTCCCATTGGTTCTGGTATGATGTATTTTCATTATCAATAAGTTCAAGAATTTTTTCAATTTCCTATTTAATTTCTTGAATGACCCATTCATTGTTTAATAGTGTATTGTTAAATCTCCAATAGTTGGTGTAATTTCTCTTTTTAATTTAATTAATTCATTTCTATAATTGTCCATAATGAGTTACGTTATTTAATGGGCAGGCAATAAGTTGTTATCCCCCGTTCTCCGATGCCCCTTTTCCCCACCCCCAATCAGCCGGATATCCTCCTCTTTGGGTAGTCTGGATCAGTCCTTGGGGCAGAGGACCATGGATAGACGAGGAGACACCCGGTTCTGCTGGCCTTAGAGTGTTGCTACTGAGGGCAGCCATGACTTTGGGTATTCTCCCCCACCAAGGCTCTCACAATCTTTCTGCAGTTGGTGTGATTTCTGTTTGTTTTCTCACTGTTTGTATCCAGCTTCAATGCATTGGGGTCTGATATGATGCAGGGTGCTACGTCAATCTTCTTGAATTTGTTAAGGCATGTTATATATTCTGATATACGGTCTATTTTGGAGAAGGTACTGTGAGCTGCTGAGAACAATGTATATTTTGTAGAGTTGGAATGGAATGTTCTGTATATGTCTGTTAGGTCCAGTTGATCTATGGTGTTATTGAGTTCTATTATTTCCCTGTTGGCCTTCTGTTTGGATGATCTATCTAAAGATGATTGTGGTCTATTAAAGTCTCCAACTATGATAGATATGCAGTTTATTTTTGTTTTGTTTTCCATTAGTTTTTGCTTTATGAGCTGTGGTGCACCTGTATTTGTTGCATACATATTTATGATGGGGATATTCTCTTGTTGGATTGCTTCTGTGATCAGTAAGAAGTATCATTGATTGTCCTTTTGAATTGATTTTGGTTTGAAGTCTCTTTTGTCAGATATTAGTGTAGCAACCCTTGCTTGTTTTTTATTTCCATTAGCTTGAGAGATCATTTTCCATCCTTTCACCCTGAGAAGGTTCCTGTCTTTAGAGGTGAGGTGGGTTTCTTGGAGGTAGCAGATAGAAGGATCCATTTTTCTGATCCATCCTGCTAGCCTGTATCTTTTTATGGGAGAGTTAAAACATTGATATTCAGCATTATAACTGTGAGGCTTGACTCAATCCCTGCCATAGTGTAGGGTTAATGGGATTTGATACATTTCTTGTTATTTTGTCTCCTATAGGCTTGATTCTTGTGTCCAATTTCTGGATGGCTCTGGGTGTTGGATGCTTGGCTCTTCTGTGCAGAATATTTCATGGAAAATTCTCTGTAGGTTTGGTTTAGTGTCTATATAATTGTATAGCTGGCTTTTATCTTGAAATATTTTCCTTTTTCCATCTATTATAAGGGCTACTTTCTCAGGGTTCAATAGTTTTAGTTAAAAGCCAAAGTGATTTAGTCTTCGAAGTACTCCATTCCAAGCCCTTCTTGCTTTCATGGTTTCCATGAAAAAGTCTGGTGCAACTCTCATGGGTATGCCTTCATATATGATTCGTTGTTTTTCTCTGGCTGATTTTAGAACCCTCTCCTTGCTTTCACTGTTTAGGGTTTTAAGTACATTGTATCTTGGTGAGTTTCTTCTTTGGTTCTGCCTGTTTGGTGTTCTGTGTGCTTCTTGTATCCAGGTGGGGTCCTCTTTTGCTAGAATGGGAAATTTTCCTCAATAATTTTGTTGAATGTGTTCTCTATGCCTTTGGCCTGGATTTCATCCCCTTCTGGTATCCCCATGATCCAGAGGTTTGGTCGTTTAAGGGTGTCCCATAGTTCCCCCATATTCTGTTTGCACGCTTTTTTGCACTTGATCTTAGCTAAAAGGCCGAGAAGCTATTTGCATGCTTTTTTGAATGTATCCAAATTTCTGTTATCCCCATCTTTTTCTTCTGCTTTGTCTTCCATGTCTGAGGTTCTATTTTCCAGGTTATATAAACTCTGATAGTGAGAGATTCTAGAGATGTTTTAAATATCTCCATTAGATTTTGGTTTTCCAATAGATATTTTTGCATAGTCTCCATATCTTTGTTGACTTGCATTTTCATTTCAAATGTTGTCTTACTTAATGTTTCCTGGTACATATCCTTGTATTTATTTATGTCTTTGTATAGTTTAACCAGATGATTCTTGAGCTCCTCTGAATGCTGGTTTCCCTTTAGCTCATTTAATGTTTTAGCAAAGTCCATCTGTTTTTCCTCCATTGTATTGAGCCTGGTGGTGAAGGTTGTGAGCTGATTCTATACATTTTCTCTTACATTATCCAGGTTTGCTCCCATTTCCATTATTAATTTGGATGTAGACTCCATGCCAAGATGTTCTGAATATGTTGTTATCTCCTCCTGGGATTGCATCTGTGCTCTTTCTTTGATATTTTCAGTGTAGACTTCCACAGTGGGGCTAGGCAAACTTTGTGTGGGGTACTTTGCCTATGTGTTCTTGTGTTGTGATCTACCCATGTTCAGATGAGAGATTGGTTCTTCCTAGGCCCTCAGGAGTGGCGGAGACCTCACACAAGATTGCAATGAGTACTGGTGAGCTTTTGGCACATGCTCAGTTCCTCTGGAGTCAGGCAGTGTGTTGGGGGTGTTT
The DNA here is from genome assembly GCA_004024765.1 of Zapus hudsonius. Classification (NCBI taxonomy): domain Eukaryota; kingdom Metazoa; phylum Chordata; class Mammalia; order Rodentia; family Dipodidae; genus Zapus; species Zapus hudsonius. Next base: position 110,310 of record PVHP010000787.1, on the reverse strand, counting down.
AAACCTTCAGCAGCAGTAGGAGGCTGGGTTCTGGACCTTGTATGGAACCGAGGGTCAGTGACCATGTTTGTAGGGTACAAGGGCTGGTTGGAAGCCAAGGCATAGCTCCCTCACCTATGGTTAGGTGTTCTGAACATGCAAGGGTGGGTGGGAGGTTAGGGCACAGGTCTTCAACCTGGCCTCCCATAGGGTCAAAGGGTTAATGGGAGGAGCTACAGGTGTTCAGGCTGGTCTTGAGCAAATCTCTGGCTTGCTTACCTGGCATGGAATCTAGGGTCAGTGGGTGGGGTCATGGGCTTTCAGGTTTGTGGGGAGCCAAGGCACAGCTCCCTCACCTGGCCTTGCCTAGGGTCAGGGGTCCAAGTCTTTAATGCTCTAATGCTTGGGGGACAAGCCAAATTCATAACACAAGGGTTAACAAAATTTTTGTTATAAAGCTAGACTAAAATTAATTTTCATGATATTTGCACACGTTAGGTGGAAGGATCTAATTGAACTGCATTTTGAATCTTAATACTAAATTAACTTCAGTGTCGATTAAGGTCTATTCGGTTTTTGTTATATATTTTTAAAAGAATCTCAATATGGAAAAATTCCTTTAGCCACAGATTTCACTTTTTGTGAAGTAGTTTCCGAAACTTTATTATAAATGTTACAGAGAAGATTCACTTGTAAAAAGCAGGCTGGCTTTAAGCTTTTTGAAGCCTTTTGCCAAACCGTATCTTTCAGCTCTTCAAATGAACATGTTGACATTTGTCAGTAAATATTATTTTCTATTTTGTTTCCTGTAAATATTTTACTTTTTTTACAAGATACTATGAAAAGTTGATTTTATTAGCCCGCTTCTTTAAGCTTACTCAATGCTGTCTGAAATTGTCAAATTCATGACATGTACAATACCGTACCTAGTTTGGGTATAGAGAGTAAATTACTATAACTTTTCAAATATTACTATTCTTGAAATCTTTTCCTTTCTTTTTTATCTGATAAATCATATTCTCTTGTCTTACCCATTTCTTTCCTGACAATAAGAATGGATGCATGCATAAGATAGACTCCAGCTTATAGACAGTACCCAGAAGTCAGTTCACTAGAGAGTATATATTAGTATTTGTATTAACAAAGATCCTTGTGAAAGGGTTTTCTCAAAAGTGTTTTTAATACCTCTTTGAAAACTAATAATATGTATGTTAAAGAGGAGAGTTTTGACAGAAGTATACTGTATAGTTGGATAATTTGCTCAGAAACCAGAGATTGCTATTAGAAAAGTTTCAGTGCCAGGGGTAGGACACCTTCCCAGCAAGTTATTGGTTAGGGAGATCCCTGAGGTTCCCCAAACTATACAGGTTATTCCCAAGGCTCTTGGTTGCCCACCAGAAATAGACAGCAAGATGTATTGCTGAAGACTCCACATGATTGGGCTGCAGGTCACTTAAAACTCAAGCTGGAGCTGCGCTGGAAGCCTCCTCCCTTTTACAAGCCATCAGGATGCAGCAAAGAGCTCTGTAGCACACAGCTTTTGGGAAGAGAAAAGTCATCATTAGTCTCAATCAGCAGTGGACACTGCAAGCTTTATGTATGAATAGGCTCAATGTACCAAATGGTATAATCATGACATGTCTGTTTCAGGGGAAACCAACACCCCTTTGAGTGTATTTTAGACCTACTCCATGGGAAGAAATTCAATTCATGCATGTAATGAAATCATAGTCAAAAGCCTAAGGCTGAGGAGGTCATTAACCCTTGGGGGGAAAATACTACTCTTGTCTGGCTAAACCAAACTGCCCTCTAAACACGTTTATGTCCACATATTAATGGTACTCTCACTTTTGATTAGAAAAGCTTCTCCTTTCAGATGATTGTAACCACTGGGGTGACTCAAAAGTGGCCAAAGAGCTGAGAAGTGACAGTGGAGTTCTCAGGACTAGAGACATCTCCATCATACCCTCCAAGGCTCAGAAACCATTTGCTAAAAGTGGATAAAAGAATGTAAGAGCCAAAGGAAGGGGAGGACTTCATGCAATGCTGTCATTCTGACACACAGTGGCCTTGATATTCATGACCTCATAGTGGCTGACACTACACAAGACTGCATACTAGGAGGGAAAATTATATCAAAATAGAAGTCTGGTTGAAAAGAAGAAGAGATTCAGTGTAAGGGAGATATGAGGGGAGGGGAGTGATGGAAGTGGATTATGGTTATGGTACATTGCCAATATGGAAGTTGTCAATAAATAGTGAAAAGAAAAAAACATGAACAAATGATTTTATTATATTCACAACTTCAGGAAGGGTACCAACCTTCATTGTGCATTTAATTCATCATTAATATAAAGGAATGACTGGGCAAGGCAGTTCTAGACTTAAAGCCCAAACAGAAGAAGCCACAGAAGAACTGAGGAAAGGGTGATGTTCTTTGAATGGTGAAGTCAAGGTAGATCCAAGGACGAGGTGCAATCTGGAATGAATGGTGCATTAGTCACCTTATTTTTTTCCTCTAGGTCAAGTATAAAATTTCAATCTCTTTATAATGGTATTCTTGTTTTGCTTTAGTGTTTAATTATTCATTTTTAGCAGTTAATTTGGCAAAGAAAACTTTTACTCACCTATAAATTACATGAAACACCCATGCAGTTCAAGTAAGTACATTTTTGTATCCTTTGGGAAATTTGACATTTGTTTTTTCACCAGAGAAATTTCTGTTCACTTTAAATTTAGCCAAATAATATTTGAGGGTCCTTATAATTTTTTCTCACTATATTGTAATCATTCAGTGCCAATTGAATCATGCTGAGTCTTAGAGCACATAGAATAAAATAAAAAATGAGTGATTGGGAGCCTTTCTCAAAGCCAGATTTTGAGCCAGGATTAGTCAGATATAAAGGGTTCCCATGCCATACTTTTCAGAAACAAAATTTCTAGGATATGGACAATAATTTTCATTCAAATAATGATCCAAAACCAAATATTGAGACTCCTGACCAAAATTTAAGAAAGAAACCAGTCATTCTTTGCAATTTTTAATTGACAATTTTATTGAGCACATATTAAACTAAAACAATATGTAAAGATATGCCTAATAGTTTTCTAATAAAATGTTTTTTTAAATACACAAATGATGAAAGAAGGTTTTCTTTCCCTCTGAAAATTTGTACTTGATGAAGAGGTTTGTCATTTGGGACAAATGACAATGGTTGCTCAATGACTAACGTGCTGTATTTCACAAGATGAAGACTTGAGTCCCATTCTCAGAACGCATCTTCAGAATACATGTGAAAATGTTGGACCACCTGAAATACTAGTCCTTTGTGCTTGCTCAGCAGCTAGTCCAGTCTGACTGGTGAGCTTCATCCTCCCACCCCCACAGACAAGCATCTGAGCACATGAGTGTGCGCGCACACACACACACACACACACACACACACACACACACACACACACACTCAAAAAAGTTTTAGGGGCTGGAAAGATGGCTCAGCAATTAGAATGCAAGACCTGATGACCTGGGTTTGATTCCTCAATGAACATGTAAAACAGATGCACAAAGTGGCACATCATGCACCTGGAGTTTGTGTTTAGTAGCAGGAAGCCCTAACATGCACATATTCTTGTTTTTGGCCCCCCACACCTTGCATATATATATATATATATACTACTGGGAAAAAAAGAAGGGAGGGAAGGGAGGAAAGAAGGTAGGACAAGTTTTGGCTATGCTGTTACAGTTTGCTTAAAGTCCTAGGAATAATTGATAAGGATTTAGTGGAAAACTTTGAGGAAGGCCATGGATTTCTTATTGTGTAAAAAATCCCAATGCATTTTTTAAGGGTTTCTTTAAACTGTAAATAACTATCTCAGCCAAATTTGCAGGAAGGGAGGATAAAGAGGAAGCCTGTCTTCCACTAGGTGTATTGATTATGCACTGTGGGATATCCAGGGCCAAAAATCAAGAGGCAGAAGCAAGTTACTATTTGCAAAGTGTTAAAACAACAGCCAGATTGTTTCTTTTTTTCACACTGTGCACAGTGTGGGCTGGCACCATTATGGAAGTCAGTGCTGTCAGGAGAAATAAACCCAGCCCTCCAGACAGAAGAAAGAATGAAGAGAGCAAGGAAGACTTAGAATTCTTTTGCAGTTAACAAAAGAATGATAGATTTGCTAACCGGCTGAAAGAAAATGCTCTGTGAAGAGATCTTAGGACATTTCTTTCTTCCATGTTACTGTCTTTACTTCAGTGTGTAGCATACATGTTGATTTAATTAGCAGTGAGTTCTTTTAAGACATGAAATTTCCTTTAAGATACAAAAGCCCGTGTTCCCTGCATGATGGTGAAGCTTGGAGAGTTTATATATTGTTTAGAAGTTTTCAAAGGAAATGTTTCCTCTATTTTTTCAGTGAGATGAACTTGAATAGATTAAAATAGAAAGAAAAACAACAAATTATTTTTCTTAGGTTGTACTACTTTTAAACTTTTTACCTGGGGCATTGCTTTGGGGCAAACATTTGCCATTTGTGGATACATTCTCCCTCTTCCCTCCTTCTCCTCTATCTCTGCTCTCCTCTAAAAAAAATATTACATCTCTGGGAGCCTAGAGAAACTCATGGTTAAGGGACCTTGCTTGCAAGGCCCAACAGGTTCAATTTCCCAGTGCATGGATGCAGTGAGATGCACAAAGTGGTGCATGCATCTGTTCATTTGCAGCAATGGAAGGTCATGGCATGTTCTCTCTCTCTCTCTCTCTCTCTCTCTCTCTCTCTCTCTCTCGTGTCTTCTCTCTCTGCTTGCAAGTAAATAATTAATTAAACTAAATCTGTGGATGTTTTGCAATAGTTATAATATTGTTAATGCAGAAAGAATTACAAGTCTCACCTCAAAGAGAACACCAGTTTATTCTAGAGCCAAATATGACTAACCATGGACCATGGGACACAGATCTAAGTTACCCCAAATTCTGTTTCAATGTATTAAAATTTCACGAATTTTTTGTGGTTATAAACATACTTGAAGACACTTTTCCAATGCAATGGTGGAAACCCCAGGTAGGTGGGCTTAAGAAAGCAGAAGAACCTCTGCTCTAGGTCCCATAGCAGATGGAAGCTTTTCAGGTTCATCGAAGCCAGGGGTCTGTTTGAACATTCCAAAAAGATTTACATCGTAGTCACAGGATGTTAGATCACATACAGAGGTGAGTCATACATGGTGATTTGAGAGCCTCACATTGTCTGACCCGGATAGGTTGCCATCCCTGTTTTTCTTGGGTCTTTGTCTCTGACTGGTTACCTTGCTCTCATTCGCTATCACTTCCAGCTAAGAGAAGTGGTGTAAAATATTCTCAATATAGGCCAGACTAGTTTTTGTTGATGACTGTTGGCAGTAAGAATATTTATTACTTGTAATTCAGAGAACTTCCCCACCTTTAATATTTATCATATCATATACAAAGAGTTTCTGTCAACAACCATGATCTGTGAACACCTACAGAGGGATTTTTTCAGTAATAGAATTTAAAGAGTTTCGAAACTAGGCAGATTTTTACATAGGCAGTTAGCTGGGGGGCTGGTGCTCAGAAACAAGGTTACCACTTTGCCTACCTAGACAAGACCAGAATTCCAGCGATTCATTCTCATTCAGGATGACTGTAAACAATAGCTTCCTGTATCTTCCTCAGCTTCTCAGATTAAGGCCCTAAGGGTTGACCCTTTCTGAACCAGTGCTCCTCTGGGACCATCAGAGGTTCTTCCCTATACACCTGTGGCTGCTAAAAAAGTTCATTCTTTTTGGATGCCCCTTCATATACCTGGACCTGAGCCACTTGTGGGAGCCCCTTCTTTTCCACTGAGGCTTCTGAGACTTCTTTCCTCCACTGGAGGAAAGTCTTCCTTGATCTTTTCCTCTCCCCTCCCAGAAATGCTATGAGGGAAGAATTCCTATTACTTGCTTTCTTCTGCATTCTCCTGTTTTCACCCTACTCTTATAAAATATCATAACCTTCTCTTCCTCTGATAACTTGGACAAGGACCTGAAGTTGGGGGCTCATGATCTTGGGGATCTCCTGCAACATTAGATCTAGTCCAGTTCCACAGCAGAATCACTCAAGAATAAGTTAGTCATGAAACAGAAAATATCAGGATAAAGTTTTAGTCATGAGGAAAAGTGGTAATCTAGACTGGGCTAAATTATACAAAATTTAGATACTTTGCAGATATCCTTAAACTATGACACAGGAAACATGTGAAAGTGAGTGTGTAATTAATATGCTAATTAGCAACACAAATTTACATACCAATTTTGACAAGGATACCACAAGAATAAGAATCTGAGCTTCAGGACCTAATAAATGTTGAATAGTTAGATTTCAGTTTATGCACTGTCACCAATCAAAACTTTACCATGAGCAAATTAATTAGCAATGAGGGGGAAGCTGGACCAATAAAATGATTCTAATTATTTTATTATTTTAATGTGAATTACCAAGTAGCACAATTGCCTTGAAATCTGATGTGCTCCTGTAATTCTGTGTTTATGTTTACCACAATATTCTGGATCATGATATTGGGTGCAAAACAGATGCTCAAACATAGTTTTAAATGAACCAGTGATTGAATGAATTCTTTTTATATAATTTAAGAAGGAAAATCATATAACTAGCATTGTATGTACATGGTAGTAGGGTTTATACTGTATATTATACACCCTACATTTTATATTGCACATGCGTATATGTTTGCATTTGTATTTATACATGTGTGTTATGAGTGTTGAGACTGATGGGGGGGCCCTTCTGGGCTCTGGATGGGCACAGCTTAGAGGTTAGAACACCAGACATGTTAATTCTCCTACCAGTGGCTCTTGAGTTCTTGTATTTTTAAAAATATTTTTCTTTATTTACTTGCAAGCAGAGATAGAAGAGATACAGAGAGAATGGGCATACACCACTTCTCTAGCCGTTGCAAACAAACTCCAGATGCCTGCTCCACTGTGCATCTAGCTTTATGGGGTACTGGGGACTTGAACTCAGATTTTTAGGCTTTGCAGGTGAGCTGTTCCTTGAATTCTTGTTTTATGACAAGCAACCAAGTGACAAGTGTAGACACAAAGAAAGGTAGATTATGAAAGAATTATTTTAAGAGGGTACAGACGAAGTAGTGGTAAAGTAGAAATTCTTCCAAGAAGGGAAAGTAGGAAGGGCTCTGAGCAGGTTGCCACATAGCAACTTGGATTTTCTTTTATATGGCCTTGGAATTATAAATTCAGCAACCTTATTGCTAAATTCAAGTGTTTGTGGAGGATTATTGATTGGTTGGTGAGTCAGAGAAGAGAAGGCCGAGTCAGAAAGAGCCTACCGATGGTGAGAAACAAGATGTTGTAGTCAGCCACACAACGCTGGGATGAATCTCCAAACCAGGCACAATTTTGGGGAGGAAGGTATTTATTGAAACTATCAGATCCAGGGGAAGGAAAGGCTGGCCCCCTTTTACAGAAGCAAGCAGAGACAGAAAACAACACCTCCAGAAGCAAGCAAGCAAGCACACTGTAACCCTGTAATTCACAAAATGCAGAAGTGCCAGACCAGTTTCAGCTTTCTTTTGCATATCTATCCCTAGTATTTTGCATCCAAATTAGAAAGGGCCAGTCCCCAGGAGGCTAGGGCAAAGTGACACTTCCTCCAGCCAGAAGCCTGAAGACAATAATTTAATAAACACAATTATAATTAATTCTATTGGGGGACATTTTTCAAACTACCACACAAACCCAGGAAAACTTCCAGGGAGAAAGAACCAGGAAGCTGAGCCTGATTGCCATATCGAGTTAGACTGAATTTTCCATCTATTCTCAGCAGTGCAGGTCAACATCACGTTTGTTTTGGTACAGTGTCCCTAACGAATTACTTGCAAAAGAAGGCTCTCTTGGGGCTGGGAAAATGGCTTAGCAGTTAAAGGTACTTGCTAGCAAATACTGCCAGCATGGGCTTAGTCTCCAGCCTCTCATGTAAGCAAATCCAATAAGTGGTTCATACATGTAGAGTTCATTTGCAGCAATTTTGCAGCATTTCTTAAATTTTACATAATTTGAGATCAATTATGTGTTTTTAAAAATGTATTTTTTAAAGACAGTTCTGTTGAGACCCTGGTATACCCGTACTCTCAAAGAAACATTTTTTTTTTTTTAATGAGGTTACTTGCTTCTAATCTCTAGTATCTGGTGATTTGAATTGACTCTGTAATTTTTGTATATATTTTCATATTTTCTCTACTGACTTATGTCCTTGTCATTTATGAGGGAAAAAGTATATATATATATATATATATATATATATATATATATATATATATATATATATATATATTCCTGTCTAGCTCTTTTCCTAAGAACTTTAATCCATGTTCCTTTTTATGATGTCCTCTCTCCCATCTTCCTTTCTTTGATGTCCTGTTTCCCTGTGAACTTTTCAATCAACTTTCTTATTTCCATCCATGTTTACCTCTTCATAGAATGCTTAAGGTTAGAGAATGCTTCTGACCTCCTTGACTCTGTGTGCTTTTGTCCTTGGATAACACTTGGTTCATGCAATCATTTTAAGTAAATGCTGCTCATTCTTCTTCATACATGTATTTCTTAAATTTTACATAATTTAAGATCAATTACATGTTTGAAAAATGTGCATTTTTTTTCAAGACAGGTTCTTGTTTTATAGCCTAGGGTGGTCAGGAACTCCCGATCTTGCTGCCTCAGCTTCCCCAATAGCGGAATGACAGATTTGAGCCACCACACATGGATTTTAAAATATGTTTTCATTATAAAGAGATTATTTTCTTCTATCCATTCATTGTTCAGACAAATGTAGTCCAGCTCCACTCTCCTGCTTTGTAAGATGGAACTCTTCTCTCTTCAGATATGTTGTCATTTTATCGCAAATTTTAGTTTCTTGCCTTAATCTCTCAGCATCCTTGTCTCTTAAATAGTCATATTACTAGCCTACATTATGCCTTAGCCTTAGGGTTTGTTAGTCATGCCAAATCATACAATTTATTCTCTAATTGTGCCATGGACATATGCCATCTAGAATTCATAACTATCTTTGAAATGCGATACCAATATCTTCCTGACATGCCCTATGTGCCCCTGCCATTACTATCTTGCTGAAAAAGGCTTGTTGTGTGTTATAGTCCTAAACTTGTGAAAATGTGTTATAGTTTTTCTTGTATTATTTATCATCTTAAAATTACATTATTTTCTTTGCTCAATAACTTTCTTTCTTTGGAATGGAGACTTTAGTGGATAGAAGCTTTGTCTTCTAACGTCTAATGTCTAAAGTAGCATGCAATGAAGAGTGGTTTTGTATCTTTTGAATTGGTGAGTGAATAAAATAATTCAAGTACGTCAGGGAGTTAATTTTTTTGCCTCAGGAAGCTATTGTATATCAGATCAACTATATCTTTACATCATATTTACATCTGTTCTTGCTGCATAAAATTGGCTTCAGACTCAGTCTCCATGGTAGAAATGATTTCATCATGTGACAAAAAAGTTGTTTACTTAAAATCATCTTAGTGTGCACATTTTAGGATAACACTTTCTCTTAAAGCATGCCTATGACTATGAACAATGGTGAATTTGACAGACAGGAATTCAAGATTGAGTGACATTTATACAGTTTGGCTGCCATGATTTCCTTCAGTGGAAGGACTGCACATATTAAGGGCAAAAAGGACAATAATACAATTTTTTTAAACCAAAAGTATGAGTTGGGAAGTGATGTATATGTTACAGAAAGTTCTGGAACAAGGCCTAGATAAATGATATGTGAAACTTTTGTGCATTTCATCCAGAAACAAGACTATTCTCTAGTGCATTTAGTTAGGGTCATCTGAATAGGTTGTTTTATTTCCTTCCCTTTGCACATGAGGATGTTATTCTACTTAAATGAATAATTTCATTATGAAATAAGAGCCAAGCCAGTGCTGTGAGCATTCAGTCAGGGTTGGCATTACTTATTGACAGAAGTTGAGATCTCTGGCACATCAGGGAGAGCATTTAATTCATCTTCGTGTCACTCCAAGAGCAGAAACATGGTTGACATTTGGCCAGAAGCAAGTATTTAAAACTGATCAATTAGTTTTCCTTCTTGAGGTCTGGCCTTTAATGCACATTTTAAATTATTTTCCCAAAATTAGCTTTTGCCTTTTTTGTTGTTGTTAATGTCACTTGTTCTATGATGTATTCTTACAATAAAGTCATAGGAATATAGCTGTTAATTCAACATCTCATAGGAAAAACATCTTGAAACCAGTTTTCAGAGCTGATTTGATCATTGAAGGTTACCCATACTAGCCTTTCTTTAGATTTTAGAAATATGCAAAAATGTCAGAGAGGTGAATTTACTTGCCTGGAAGTCTAAAAACTTTAATTTGGACTAGAATCTAGTTGAGTTATTTGGAGTTGAGCTATTTATACTGTATTAGAAAGTTGTTGTCCAAAAAAAACCGACATTCAGGCAGAAAGAAACCTATCCTGTGCTATATGGTCAAGGAAATGATTTGCAAACTTTTTGATGATATAAGCTAATGAGTTAACGACATTTAGAGTACCATCAATATATATAAATTTGTTTACTAATAACTTACAAAAATCCTATATTTAAAGAATGATACAAAGGATAAATGACAATTTAAAATAATTCTATTTATTTGTATTAAAAACTCAAGTAATTTTTCCACTTTTAACCAAAAAAATATTTATAATGCTTTAGCAGATACAGTGCATCTGCATGTAGTTCATTGTTGTTGAAAATTTTTGTTTGCATACTTTTGGATACAGTGTTTTCAAAATCAAATTCTAAGTTTGGTATATTTTTATTAATTTTGATAGCTGTCATAGAAGTAGTAAATTAAGTGGAAGAGATATTTTCTTAATTGCTATACTAATTATGCAAATCATTGGATAAATAAAATTCATCATATACATTGATTTTTTCTAAGAGTCACAAATTATTTCTTACTAATAATTTAAAATTTTGAACATGTAGTTTAGAATTTCTGAGGTAAGGGATCATTCTAGCCCAGGCTGGACTGGAACTGAACTCAGGCAAGCTTTCTACCTCAGCCTGCCAAGTGATGGATTACAGGGGTGAGTCACCATGCCTGGCTGTATTAGTCAGGGTTCTCTAGAGGAAACACAGTTGATAGAATGGATTGAAGTAAAAGGGAATTTATTGGGGTAGCTTACGACAGCCCAACAATAGCAGTCTGCAGGCCCACAGGTGATGAAACCAGTAGCTGTTCAGTTCACATGGCTGGATGCCACAGCAGTCCCAATCCAGCCCAGAAGGCTGGATGGCTCCCTGGGGAGCAGCTGCTCTTCAGTCCATGATATGAGGCTGAGGAAACTGGGTTCCAATGTCCAGGACGGGTAGGAGAGCAGGATGTGAGTGCAAGTCACGAATAAGCACCAGCAGCCAACAGGCAGGGAGCCAAGGAGAGAATTTTTTCCCCTTTATATAGCCTTAGGGAGGGGTCTTGCAGCCCTTTCCCAGACTTAATGGCTTCCTGAGTCTCTGGAATTTCCTTCCTGTAGTGCCCACACAGGAAAGGATGTTTAGTTCTAGTTTCTTTGAGCTTCTTTAGATCCTGCCCCCTACTGAGAGGGTGTCTTCCTGTAAATATACTGAGAGACCTACCCAAGATAATTAAAAAGATCAAGTTGACAACAAAACCTAACCATCACAAGTCCACCCATTGTCAACTTAACATCAAACCATATATCCTTATATCATACCTAATTTCCAAATGAAGACAGTAACAAGATCATAATGTTGCCTAACATGATATAACTATCTCACCTACTACTGGAAAGGCATAATCTCCCCCAACACAAGGCAAGGCCCCTTAACTTAGAGTTCTGTAAACATTTCCAACTTCAATGAGGCATACAAGGAAAGACTAGGCCAATGCAAACTAATATAAATTCAACAATGATTAATGATATAATCTCAACTAATAGTAATTACATAATAGAGGAAAACAATGGTATTGGTATACATATGGGCAAACATTCTTAGTAAGTAATACAAAACAAAACAAAATACTCATGGAAATTACAGCCCTCATTTTTTACCTGGTCACATGGCCTTAGTTGGTATTTGTAACTACCTTCTTCAATTACCCATTCTGTATTTCTTCCACCTTCAGCAAGCACCTCAGCAGGTCTTGGTTCTTTACCTGGAGGGGTGACCCATATTTTCATTCCTGATGGATCTGGGCCATTTTTCACATTGCCTTGATTGGGGTGTTTTAGTTTCCCATTGATTTTGATAACAGGGCATGGTAACACCAAGAGGCACCCAATAGAGTCTCCTGCACTCCAGTCATACTCTTCCTTGCCTCCATTGTGGAGGAGCAGTCAAATTTCTCCCTAGTAGTCTGGATCAATCATTCCTACTAAGACAGTAACTCCTCGCTTTGCCTGTTGACTGGAGGACATCAGGAGCCCAAAGTGGAGAGTCTTATCTTCCAGTTCAATGGAATGCTTTCGTTGCCTCCTGGCAAAAGCACTCCCCCTTCAGGAGCCAAGACTTCTAGGCCAGCGGAGCATAAGGTTGCGGGAACAAGATGCAAAAATTTGGCTAATAGGTCACTTGGGGTGATGGTAAGTGGTACCATTCCCATTTCCACCCCTTGATTCCTGGACGCATGGGTCCGGCTATAGGAGAAACAGTACCATATATAGGATGCTGTCTCAGAGCATACACAGCCTGCTGGAGAGCTATGCCCAGCCCTCCAGGCTAGTGCCAGCTAGTTGGTGCTGTAACTTGTTCTTTAAAAGTCCATTCCATCATTCTACCAAGCCAACTGCTTCAGGGTGGTGGGAAACATGGAAGGACCAGTGAATTCCATGATCATGAGCCCACTGTTGCACTTCCTTGGCTGTGAAGTGAGTTCCTTAGTCTGAAGCAATGCTGTATGAATAACATGACGGTGGATAAGGCACCGTGTGAGCCCATAGATGGTAGTTTTTGCTGAAGCACTCCGTGCAGGTAAAGCAAATCCATACCCCGAATAAGTGTCTATTCCAGTAAGGAAAAAAAAAAAAACCTGCCCTTTTCATGATGAAAGTGCTTCAATATAGTCGACCTGCCACCAAGTCGCTGGATGGTCTCCTCGAGGAATGCTACCATCCCGGAGGCTCAGTGTTGGTCTATGCTGCTGGCAGATTAGACATTCAGCAGCAGCCGTAGCCAGGTCAGCCTTCGTTAGTGGAAGTCCATGTTGTTGGGCCCATAAATAACCTGCATTCCTGACACCGTGGCCACTTTGTTCATGGGCCCTTTAGGCAATGACAGGGATGGGTGAGGAGAGACATTGGCTACTATCCACAGAATAGGTTAGCTTATCAACTTGATTATTAAAGTCATCCTCCAATGACATCACCTTCTGATGAGCATTAACTTGGGACACAAATATCCTCATATCCTTTGCCCACTCAGAGAGGTCTAACCACATAGTTCTCCCCCAAATGTCTTTCTCACCAATTTTCCAATTGTGCTCTTTCCAAGTCCCAGACCATCCAGCCAAACCATTGGCCACAGCCCATGAATTAGTGTACAGCTGCATGTCTGGCCATTTTTCCTTCCAAGAAAAATGCACAACCATGTGCACTGCCTGAAGTTATGCCCATTGTGGAGACTTGCCTTCACCACAGTCCTTTAGAGTTGTCCCAGAAATAGGCTGTAATGCTGTGGCTGTCTACTTCTGGGAGGTACCAGCATAACGTGCTGCACCATATATAAATGTCCTCTCCTTCTCAGTCAGTTGATCATAGGGCACACCCCATGATGCCATAGGCTCATGCTTGGGGACAGAAGGCATCATAACAGAGTAGCAACCATAGGCATTTAGGCAACTTCTTCATGCAACTTACTTGTGCCTTCAGGGCCTACTCGGGCCCGATCACATATATACCACTTCCACTTGATGATGGACTGTTTTTGTGCATGGCCAAATTTATGGCCTGGTGGGTCAGACAACACCCAGCTCATAATGGGCAGCTCAGGTCACATGATAACCTGATGGCCCATTGTCAAGCATTCAGTTTCCACTAAGGCCCAGCAGCAAGCCAAGAGCTAGCTATCTCTCAAAGGGGGAATAATTATTTGTGGAAGATGGTAGGGCCTTACTCCAAAATCCCAAAGGCCTCCTCTGTGATTCACCTATGGGGGCATGCCAAAGACTACAGACAACATCCCTATCAGCCACTAACACCTCAAGTACCATTGGATCTGCAGGATCATATGGCCCAAGTGGCAGGGCAGTCTTCACAACAGCCTGGACCTGCTGTAGAGCCTTCTCTTGTTCTTGGCCCCATTGAAAACTAGCAGCCTTCTGAGTCACTTGGTATATGGGATGAAGTAATGCACCAAAGTGAGGAATGTGCTGCCTCCAAAATCCAAATAGGCCCACTAGACGTTGTGCTTCTTTCTTAGTGGCAGGAGGTGCCAGGTGTAACATCTTATCCTTCACCTCAGAAGGAATATCCCTGCATTCCCCACACCACTGAACACCTAGAAATTTCACTGAGGTGGAAGGTCCCTGAATTTTGGATGGATTTATTTCCCATCCCCTCATTTGCATATGCTGTACCAGCAACTCCAGAATGGTTGCCACCTCCTGTTCATTTGAACCAATCAGCATAATATCATCAATATAATAAGCCATTGTGACACCTTGTGGAAGAGACAAGTGATCAAGAGCCCTGCAAACTAAGCTATGACACAGGGCTGGAGAATTAATATAACCTTAAGGTAAAACAGTGAAAGTGTACTGTTGACCATGCCAGCTGAAAGCAAATTGCTTCTGGTGGTCCTTATGGACTGGTATGGAAAAGAAAGCATTCGCAAGATCAATAGCTGCATACATGGTACCAGGAGATGTGTTAGTCTGCTCATGTAAAGAAACCACATCAGGGACAGCAGCTGCGATTTGAGTCACTTCTTGATTAAGTTTCCTATAATCAACTGTCATTCTCCAAGATCCGTCTGTCTTCTGAACAGGCCAAATAGGAGAATTAAAGGGAGAAGTGGTGGGAACTACCACCCCTGCATCCTTCAAATCCTTAATAGTGGAATTAATTTCTGCAATTCCTCCAGGAATATGATATTGCTTTTAGTTCACTGTTTTCCCTGGCAATGGGAGCTCCAATGCCTTCCATTTTGGCTTTCCAAAGATAATAGACCCTCACTCCACAAATCAGGGAACCAATGTGGGGGTTCTGACAACTCCTAAGTATATATATATCCCAATTATGCATTCTGGGACTGGGGAAATATCCACAGGATGAGTCCAGGGGCCTACTGGACCCACTTTCAACCGAACATTTGCCAAAACTCCATTAATCACCTGATCTCATAAGCACCTACTTTAACTGGAGGTCCGTGATGCTGGTTGGGGTCCCCTGGAATCAATGTCAATTCAGAGCCAGTGTCTAATAGGCCCCAAAAGGCCCGATTATTTCTTTTTTTCCAATGTACAGTTACCCTAGCAAAATGCCATAGGTCCTTCTGAAGAAAGACAGGACTAAGCTTAACATTTAAACATCCTTCCCTTAAGAAGACCTGGCCACCCATATATTTAAGGGCCTCTGGATCTGTAAAGTGGCTCAAGTCTGGAAATTGGTTAAGAGGCCTTGATTCTCTGTTGTTATAATTCACAGTAGCCTTTTGTTCCTTTGCCCTGGAAGTTTTCTGCTTATAGAGATCAAGCAGGAACTTAGTAGGCTTCTTGTCTATTTCACTTCTGGAAACACCATGATTAATCAGCTAGTACCAAAGGTCTACATGAGTCATACCATCATGAGCATTGTTCTGCCTATGCTGTCTGTTATGGTAAATATGCTCACCTTGCCTTTGATAATTCAGTACTGCCCCTTGGCCCCTCTTATTCTGAGATCCAGCAAAACCCATTGCATCTAATTCACCTAATGCAGCAACTGTAGATCCCAGTGTGATGTCCTCTTTACATATAACAGCAACTACTAGGCATTTTAAGTGTGCTGGAGTACCCCTCACAAATCTGTTTCTTATTCTCTTAGTGAAAAGCACATCTTTGGGACCCTCCAATAGTAGGGGCAAAGATGAAATCCACTCCAGCATTCCAAGTTCTCTAAACTTCTTCATCCTTTCATCAACATTAAGCCAAGAAATATCAGGCAGGTGGAGCTCATTCACAGTGGGCCATTTTTGGATCCATATTTCAGCCAACCAATCAAATAAACACTTGGTACCACTTCTAACTCCACAAGCTGCAGTATTAAATCTATAATTGGGCTGGAGAGATGGCTTAGCGGTTAAGGCACTTGCGTCTAGTGCCTAAGGCCCCTGGTTCAATTCCCCAGGACCCACATATGTCAGACCCACAAGGTGGTGGCCCTGGCGCCCTCTCTCTCTCTCTCTCTCTCTCTCTCTCTCTCTCTCTCTCTCTCTCTCTCTCTGTATCTCTGTGTTTGAAAATGAATAAATAAAATATTAAAAAAATAAATATATAATAATTTGTCCATGGGCCCATTCCAATAAATTCAACCTGATCCAATCTTATATTCCTTCATTATCCCGCAGAATCCACTCCCACACATATTCTCCATGCTTCTGCTTATACAAGTTAAAAAAAAAAAAACTCTTGAAGTTCTTTAGGGGTGTATTTCACCTCCTCTTCAGTCACACATTCTATTTCACCTTTAGGGGCTTGCTTTACCTTCCTTCTGGTTATAGGCCTAGAGGCAAAGATGAGTGGGGACTGAGGGATAAGGTTATATTCAGCACCTCTGACTAGAGGTGTCAATGCAGATTCCTCACTTTAACTTCTGACAGCCTATGAGGCTGGGACTTGAACTTGTGTTGCAAGTTAGCCAATCACACAATGAGAGCCTGAGTTTAATTTTCTGCAATTTGAACCCTATTGCTACTAGAGATTAGATTGTCATCCAGGGCAATCTTAGAAAACTTTAGATCATGTATTTGGGTCTTAAGCTGGGAAATTTCCTTTCCAAACTTCTGTTACTAGTTTATCCAGAGATGCTAGAAGAAACCAACCAGCATCATTATTTGTCTTACTTTTACACAAATATTCAAAGGTTTTAAATACTGAATCACTAAATTCCTTGTTCCTCATAAGAGGTGACTCAGGATCATTAAAAACATCTATATCTTGGAGCACTTTAAAAGATTTACACCATGGATTATCAGCATTCTTATTACCAACAATAGTGCTCTTCTTAATGCCTTTAGGGCCTTTAGTAGCACTGAAATTGAAGAGTTGACTCCAGATAGCCCCAAGTGCACTAGAAAAAGCCATTCTTATAATTCTGTTCCTCTAGAACCACTCCTTTTGGTACCAGGAGTGGGGTGATTCATTGAGATGAATCTGACCATATGGATTTTGATCTTCTGGAACTTGTGTGCTGGAGGAATGGACATGAACTTGGTACTTGCAACTGAAGATGCCTTCCAGAGTGGTAAGCCAAGTTTTATAGACTATTGTGAGAATTTGGAAGTGCTCAGTGCAGAGGGAATTGCATTTGAAGGCTTGGCTTATGAACTTTCTACAGAGAAGGAGAGACTGCTGAAAACCTTAATAGAACTGTGTAACTGGGTGAAGGGGTGGATGCATCCTACTGCCCATGCCCAGAGAGTTTGACCAAGGTAAAATTTAAGTATTGGACTGTGTGCTTAGCTATGGATATGGGACTGAGAATTTAAGATTTGAAGTTAGAAAAACCTCAAAACAAGTTTAGTTTACTGGCAGAGACTGGCTTTTGATTATGGCCCAACTGCTTTATATTAAAACAATGTAGAGATGCCTGGGGTGTTTCCACCCAGGAAGGACAGAATCAGAATATCCGGAGACTGTCACTGGTTGTGCTATGGGACTTAAAATGCAGATGTGGATGTTTGTTGATGTTTGTTGAGTTTACATTAGCCCCCCTTCCTGTTCCCTGTTCTGTGTGTGTGTGGTGTAAGTGATGGGTTTTTCTCTCTGCTCAGACCTGTGAAAGAGGGCCAGCCTCTTTCGTTGTTATAGAACTTCCCCTCAATCTGTAGTTTCAATGAATATTTTCCTCACCCAAATTGTGCCTGGTTTGAAGATTCATCCCAGTGGCATTTGGCTGACTGTGATATGTGGCTAAAACACTTTTGGATGTGTAAAGAAGTTTTCAATTTTTTGCAATTGTGCAGATATATGCTTTGCTTTGAGAGTATTGATATACATACTTAAAAGAAACAAAAAAAGCATAAACCACATGTATTGGGACAGATATTCTCTCTGTACCATGAGAACTTTTAAAACACAATCACTTTATCACTTATTGATGTCACAAATGTTCCATAACACGTATCATTGTAAACACTAGACAAAGAATATTTGACCCTTTTAGATTCTTTCAAGCTCTTCTGGCACTTTCTGCCAGCTCTCCTAGTTACCATCCTTTGTCTTTCCATGTGCTGGTTCTAGAGATTAAGAGATTTAGCTCTGCAAATCTCTAATTTTAAGCTCTTTCTCTCCTTCTCCATGACATTTTAATGAAATATTCTTTATTATTTTCCCATTAAATGAACTTGAACTTAGAACTTGATTATATATCCTATTAATCAATTTTCTGGTTATTTGTGCACAGAAATAGCAACTCTTGAGAGCTAATGAAAAAAATGAGACCATTCTCATTGACCTATTTATGTGGAATTTTACTTTTTTGTGGCATGGGGAATAAATCCTCTCTGTCAAAGTGAGACTTTAAGAAAGAGGCATAAGAGATTCTGGGGTGGGGAGAGGATGATTTATACATGAAGATAAACCATAATAGGTTCAAAATCATAAAATCCTAACTTGCATAAGGTAACCTATTGTGCAAGTAGTGGGCAGTGGCCTGTCAGGAGGGGCTGTGAATAGAAGGGGAAAGAGTCTAATCTAGTAGAAAATGGATCAGCCTGGCAATTCCTGGCCCCAATCACTAGCTCCTTCCCCCACTGAGATGTTGACCAAAATAAAGCATGAGGTTCCAAAAACAAGACAGGATTATGTCAAAGTTCTTGAATGCCCACCCCAGTCCTGAGGTAGGATCCTGTTGCTGAAGAAATCACAGAAAGCACTTATTAGCACCAAGAGACCCTGTGAGGTCCAGAACAGTAACTAGCCCCCAGATGGTAGTTAGTGCAGTGCTGGAGAGTACTTCACAAGCTAGCAGGGGAAGCTGGTCAATGACAGCTGGAGTAAACAGAGATCACTGACATGAAACACAGTCTGCCACCAGGAGTAGGCTGATCACACTGTCTACAGGGAGAGAATAGTGAACCATGAATGGAGCACTTGTGCAATGGAACCAAAGCCTGGAGGAGGTAATAAACAATTTGTAATTTGGCCAAATAATCCAGTCAGTGAGGGGGAGCCCTTAACTGGATCTGGGGACTAAGGGCGAAATGCACTGGGAACCAAAATCTTGAGACCCCAAAGAGAAATGCACTTCCTAAGTGACTTAAAAGAGGCCATTAAAAATAGAATCTAGCCAATTCAGAAATGTGTATCTCAGGTAACCTACACTGATCTCACTCTCTGATGGTGATTCCATTTGTATTTTTCAGAAGGCAGCGAGAGACCTGTGGCTCCTCCAACCGTACCAATGAGCCGCAGGCCAATAGCTGACATCCTGGCAAGAGATGAGCCACCCCAGACCTACTGTGGAGGATCAACATGGAACCCTGCAGAGAGTGGTGGGGTAAGCAAGAGAACTATATCCACAGCCAGTAAGTCAACCCAGGATGAGCCAGAGAGACAGACAACAACGATTTTCAACACAACCTAAAGCAGAAGTACAGAGGCCCCTAAGACCTCAACAATAAAGCAGCCTTAATACTTACCCACCATGACTGAGGGAACTGAGCGGAAGAGGGGGCAGAAAGATTATAAGAGCCATGGTGGAGGAGAATATCCAGTGACTTTGTCCCCCTCAGTAATAACATACAAAGTGGGGTGGAACCAGGTTTACTCCTAAGGCTATCCATAATCCCCTACTCCATGGACTGATACAGACTGCCCACAAAGGATGATACCCAGCTGATTGGGGACATAGAACAGAGGAATCGGGGAACTGGGGATACCAACTCATTATTTTCTCACTGAATGTATCTAATTATGGATAATAAAGAAAAAAATATCCTCTCTGTCACATAGTTATCTGATTACAGAGTAAATGCTGACATTGATGTGAAGTCATAGTCATAGTTAAATACTGGTAAATTGCTATTTCTCTATTTATTAAAAATATACAGGATACCTTGCCACAAGGACTAATACAGACAGCCCACAGAGGAGGATATACAACTGATCAGGGATGGGGAGGGGGGGGAATTGGGGAATTCGGGATAACAACGCATGGTTTGCCCACTAAATAATGTAACACATTATGGACAATAAATATATATTAAAAAAAAATTAGATTGATTTAAGATAGATCATTTTGCATAATCAAGTGTGTGCATACACCTCTTTAGAGATAAATTACCTTTTTGTGTCACTGCTTACCTGGTGTGGTGGTTTGATTCAGGTGTCCCCCACAAACTTTTGTGTTCTGAATGTTTGATCAACAGTTGATGGCAATTTTGGTGTTGGAACCTTGTTGGAGCTGTATTCTTGAGGGTGGGCTTATGGGCTTATAGCTGGCTTCCCTGTGCCAGTGTTTTACACACTCTACTGTTGCTGTTGTCCACCTGATATTGGCCAGGAGGTGATGTCCACCCTCTGCTCATGCCGTTGCTTTCCCTGCCATCATGGTGTTCCCCCTCAAGTGTGAGTCTGTGAGTCAAAACATACCCTTTCTTTCCACAAGCTGCTTTTGGTGGGGTTCTTTCTGCCAGCAATGAGAAGGTGATTGCAACACCTGGGTAGGGTGACAAGAATCTAATGAGCTTCCTCAGGACATGTTTTTCTCTATCTGTCACTAAGATATCGACTTAGTTTCATTCTGGAGTTCTTTTCAGGAGCTGTCTAAATTTTGCTTATGGTTGGTAGACTTTGGTTTATACTAGGTTATTATTGAATAATAACCTAAATTATTATTTACAATTTTCTGACATTTGTAATTGTTCAGATGTAAATTTCTTTAATCCCAATGATAGGCTTTGTGTGATATGGCCATTAAAATACCCACTTGCATTTCTTCCTTTGGAGACTGAACTTTGTTATTTCAGTTATTTTGAAGCTACTCATGCTGGTTTTCTTGTGAGAGCTCTGTGAATTGCTCAAGATTATATAATTTGAAAAATGTTTTCCATATTTCACATCAGAGGAAATGCTAATGATATGACACTCCTGGCTTTTTATCACTTGGGATTTTTATATTTTTATCTTTATTTATTTGAAACCAGAGGGAGAGACAGAGAAGAAAGAGAAAGAGAGAGAGAGAGAGAGAGAGAGAGAGAGAGAGAGAGAGAGAGAGAGAGAGAGAGAGAGAGAGAATGGGTGCACTAAGGCCTTTAGCCACATTAGGCTTTGCAGCCTAATTGCCTTGGGATAATTTTTAAAGGTCTGTTTTTTATTTTCCAAAATTTAGGATACCAATATTTTGTTAATATAAACCTGAAATATAGTAAATCTACAGAAGTTGTCGTAATGTGATGTTATAAATAGAATTTGAATATCTGCTTCTATTAAAGCATTTTATCCTAACAACCTGGATTGGGCCCCTAACTTACTCCATTTACACAAATTGACTTAAATCAGGCCTCAAGATAAGATCTGAAGTTATAAAACTTTTAAGGGGTTAGAGAGATTGCTCGGCATTTATGGTGCTTGCCACAATGCAGGTTTGATTTCCCAGTGCACACATAAAGCCAAAGGGGCACATGCATCTGGAGTTTGTAGTAGCTGGAGGCTCTGGTGCCCATTCTCTCTCTGTCTCTGTCTCTCTCACTCTTACATACACACACTTTCTCTCCTTGCAAATATATAAATTTTTTTAAAAGTTTAGAAAAAATATAGATATAAGTATTTGTGACCTTGGATTGTTCAATAGGTTTTTAGGTATGACAAAGAAGGAAATAAATTAATTGGACTTCATAAATTTAAATATTTTTGTATTTGAAAGGAGACCATCAAGAAAGTATAAAGAAATATGTTCTTGTCATTTCTTACCTGGAAAAACAGTAAGACTCTAGAATATTTAAAGATGCAGAAATGGTTGATAAGTACAGGGGAAATCTTAACCTCAGTAAGTTTTGAAAACAGAGTCACCATGAGATCCCAGTCCCCATTAACCAGATTGACTATATATAAAATCACTGTGAATAGTGTTGGAAAGAAAGGAGCCTTCACACAGTGCTGGGGGAATGTAAACTAGTACAGCACTTTCAGAATATAGCTTGGCAATTACCCAGAAAGTCAAATATGTAGTTATTTGTCCCTCTAGATCTCCTGGGTTTGTAACCAAGAGAATTTTAAACAAGTGTTTACAGAAATACTTGTACCAATGTTCATAGCAACATTACTTATGAGCAAAAAAGTGGAAACAACCCAGTGTTCTCAACTGAGAAATTAATAAACAAAATATAGTAATTCACACAATAGAATCATACTGTTTTTTAAATTATATATAACAGGTTATACATTATTATCCCCTCACCCAAACTCCCATTATTACCCTGGAGACCCTCCTCAGTGAGGTTATGGTGGTCACTGTGTGGTCATGAAGGCCTCAGGCAGTCCCCATGGTGTAGCAGAAAACCGTACCTCAGGGTGTTCCTACCCACTCTGTGACTCTTACAATCTTTTTGCCCCCTCTTCTGAAAAGTTTGCTGAGCCACAGTAGGCCTGTTGGCAGTCTGATTCTGGTTTAGTGTTAAGTTCTTTGAAGCCTCTAGATTTCTGCTTTCATAGGTTTTGATTATTCTTCCACCATTATCCTGGGGCTGGTTGTCAGGCTAGCAGTAAGAACAGTATTCATGTTATCTCTTCTTCCTGGACCCTGGCAGATGTGATTGAGGTGGAAAGTCCCATGGTGGACAGTTGGCATTCTTCTTGTCTTATTGGTGGATCTAGGTCTCCTCTGATTTCTCTGCCATATTAAAATATTTTATTTATTTGTGTGTGTGAGAGAGAGAGAAAGAGAGAGAGAGAGAGAGAGAGAGAGAGAGAGAGAGAGAGAGAGAGAGAGAGAGAGAGAGAGAG
>PVHP010000787.1:22116-87008 GCA_004024765.1 Zapus hudsonius | reverse complement strand
CTTTTCTCTGCCATCTTTAAAATAAAACAGATTCTTTAACCAAGCATGAGAGCAATTTGGGTAAAGGGAGTATACAAAGTTGTTTAGGAGATTTTCTTGTGCCAGTCCACGTATTCCTGACCATGGGATTCTGACATGCTTTCTAGCACCAGATATGAGGTCCCTCCCATTGATTGAGCCTCGTGTTCAATCGGAGAACAGTTGGTTACCTGTAGAGGCTGGCTGCCACTATTGCATGAGTGTGTACATTTTGTCCATCTGGTTGATTTCTTAATATGCAAAGTCCCCTGCTTATTTATGCTGTTTATTACAATAGAACCATATTGAGTGATAAAAAAAAGAATGACGTACCAATCAATGCATTTTACAACATGGATTTACCATGGAGACCATGAAAACTGTCACTTTTCATTCTAGAATAAAACATCTCTACATATACCCAACGATTTCAACACATGTTTCTGGACATTTACAAACTTCCTTATCCACTTTTATAAAACTCTTGACTCGCTGCCCCAAAGTAGGAAGCACTGGTCTGTTAGATGCTGTATGAAATGTGGTCACAAAGAATTCTTGAGCTTCCATTTATACATGTTACATTTCAGTGGTACAAACAGCCAAAATCATGACAGCAATAGTGACAACACAAACTAATGTTTACTGATTATTGACATTGTCGTAAGCATTTTACAAGTAGTTTCTGATGTCATCACCCCTGTTTTACAGATGGATTTTCATCACTCTAGAGTATAGACTTCTCATGCTCCATTTGCAAAACACTAACCATTCTGCACACCACACAAGTCAATTGTGACATTTTTAATGTGAATAATGCATTGATAAAAAAATGAATGGGTTCTTATTAGCAGTTACTAATTAGTTTCTATGATTTCGAGTGGCTTCCTCAGGAATGTGAGCATCACTCCATGGATAAAATATGAGTAATGGCAGGGAAGATTCTTTTTCTCATTTCTTTACATTCTCATATGTAATAACTTTCCAAGTTAAATTTGTTTTCCTGTGTATACTGTGTACATACATGCATATAGTTCTATAACTTTTAGTATTATGCTTTGTAAATATGTATCACATAGATTTATATATATATTCACATATATGATATTTAAAAGGATGATGATATAGATAAAATGCATTTAACAAATACATTTTTTCTCAATACAGTAAATCGCTTTTCAAAGAATATTTTGCACAGGGATACTAAAAATTTCAGTGGGAGCTATGGGGCCTCAGCTTAGGCCTGAAGCCCTGTTACATAGAAGTCTGAGGCTGAAGGTCTCTAAGTTGAAGACCTGCTTGGCCTATTTAGTGCGACACTGTCTCAAAATATTACAGAACAAAAACAAAACAAAGTTAGGCATATAGTTCAATGGGAGAGAGCTTTGATAGTATGCCTGAGGTGCCTGGCTCAATCCTCAGTAAATGAACGCCACCCAAAAAAAAAAAAAATCCTAAACAACAACAATCAAAAAAAAAAAAAAAACCCAAAAAAAAAATTCTGCAGCCTCTTTGAGCTCCAGGTTAAAGGCTTAGTGAGTCCTAAATATGGGTGGCATCCAAGAAAGGAGGTCGCCACTTTGTTTATCTAGTGAATTTATCATTAATAAATGTTTTCTCTAAGGTTTGAACAATTTGTTCTAGCCATTTACTTATGAACCAGAGGGATTCTAAAAAAAAGGTGTAGCTTGAAAGTGCAAATGAAAATTGGGCCTTTTGAATATATTCATAGAATAACAGCAAAGTTTAAAGAGCTGTTCTATAGAGCGTTATTTTTCTAAGGGAAAATTTGTCTTAGCCAGGTTTTTCTTCTAT
Organism: Zapus hudsonius; assembly: GCA_004024765.1. NCBI lineage: Eukaryota > Metazoa > Chordata > Mammalia > Rodentia > Dipodidae > Zapus > Zapus hudsonius. The sequence goes on along the minus strand of PVHP010000787.1, from coordinate 85,178 downwards.
CAGAGAAACTTCTAACTGAGTTTTCTAAGTCACAAATTAAGACAGAGATAAAATATCTCTGTAGAAAACAAGTCCTCTTTATTACCCTTCTATTGGAGATAAAAATAAGACTTAATAACAAAAGAATACAGATACCCCCAAACTAAATGGATTTTGTCTGACAAAAGTGCTCGGGAAATCAAGTTATTCTAAATCTTCCCTGGTGTCACCAAGATAGTTGTTACTTGGTTACAGAGGGAGAAAGATGCTTCTAGGAAATTGAGGAATAGTAGTCAGAAAGGGGTCTAGTGAAAACAAGCAATTGAGCAAATAAAAAAGACTATAAAGGAGAAAAGAGAGAGAGGTAGTCATGTTTATAGTTTTTAATTAAGAAGAAATTGTATAGTTTCCAGTGATTGATGGAATAGTATAATACAGAAATTCTTGAATAGAAGATGTAATAAACATAGTCTTTTTCCTTTTGCTTGCAAAGAAAAATATTTTCATATTTTAGGTATTCTTTGTCTTGCAATTGTAAAGTTTAAATGGGATGCTCTTTTCCTATGTTTGATAAACTATCACTCTGTATTAGTCAGATTTGTGTTGCTACAATAAAATATCTGATGCAGATACCATTATAAGGTGCCTACACAAACAGTATGTAATTGGATGAAATATGCACAAAAAGTAGATTCTTATCAAGGTCTCATCAGGAGAGTGATAGAGATGGGAGAGTGGGCAGATTCTAACCTGAAAATGGTATGATGCTGCCCGAGGGGGAGGGTGTTTAAAGTGGGTCACTGATTGACCCTCTTCTTGCTGCTCCTTGACCGCCTGATGTAACTATGCTGGTGGAGATGGAAGAAAACTTCCATCACAGCCAGACAAAGGCTTAGTTGACCCAGGTCACACTGGTTCTTGTAGATGAGAAATAATGAAATCACACCATAGGAGCCTGGAGGAGAGAGCTAATCAAAAGACAGCGAAGAAGGCATTCCACTTGAAACTACCGAAAAAGAAAAGTGAGAGAGCAAAAGAGTTGCATAAAGAAGTGATTTTTTCCTATTTAAAATGGGGAAAATGCTTTGAAGTCAGAGAGTCCGATAAAAATCTACACAATGTGTAAAAACTGAGCATGGAGGTGAATAATCAATTAATATCAAAAGTCAAACAACAGTTTGCAAGCTGATACAGCAGACCATCATGAAGGTCCTGTGGGATAGAGAATTAATAAAGTAGATAAGTTCCATTGGAAATTTTTTTTTCACACCAGATTAGTCATATAATATTCTTTTGTAACAAATAAAACCTATATGAGATCTGGGGAGATAGCCAAGTGGTTATAAATGATTGCTGTACAAGCTTGATGACCAGAGTTTAGATCCCCAGAAATCATGTAAGAGCCAAAGGAAGCAGTGCCAATGTGGAATCCCTAAAGGCCCAATGGTAGGTGGATCCTGAGGATCCCCTTATGCTGGCAAGTGCAGTGGTCAGCAATAAGGGACCGATTTCAAACAGGTGGAAGGCTAGAACCAGCGCCCTAAATTTGTCCTCTGACCTTCACATGCATGTGGTGGCAAAACAATTTATTCTCCTCAGTCCTAACTATTACTATCTCTGCTTCTCCAGTTATATTTTGAAAAACCTCACATCTCCATTATACAGATTAATTATAAATTAGCTCTCATTAAATATAATAATAAGAGACAATTACCAGTCAGGGCTTTTCATAAGCGTGAAATAAGGAACACCCCACTTATCCATTATATATACAACCAGAAACAAGACAATTTAAACTGCAGTTATCTTGTACATTGTGATTTTTAGGAGAATACACATCTTAGTAAGCTTCTAAAAATTATTGAAACTAGCTCAAAGTACCCTGTGTATTTTATTTTTTTTTCAGGCTTCCTTCCTTAATAGTGACACTCTGGATATTATTGTCAGGTAATTCTTTGTTGGAGGAGGCGTCTCAGTGCATTGTAGAATTTTTGGCAGCATTCCTGGCCTTTTCACACTAGATGCTAATAGCTCTCCCCTAATTGTCACAATAAAAAATAACTCTAGGCAGTGCCAATTATTCCCTGGGGAGCAAAACAAGTCCCCATTTGAGATACGATAGAGAGGTTTGGGCACTAGTCACTTGGAGGGAACAAGTAGCCAAAGAGAGCAAAAATAACCCAGTGACAAAGTGAAGAGGGGCAAGAGGAGAGGACTAACCTGGAACTGTCCTACTATTTCCCAGCAAGTCACCACTGGGTGTAGGAAATGCTAAGCAGGGCTGTCATTTCACTGGACAGGCAAGCACTCTACAGAGCATCAGATGATGCACATTCAAAGTTCAATTCCACACACACACACACACACACACACACACACACACACACACACACACACACACACACCCCAGCAACACGAATGCCTCTTTAGGAAAATCTAAAATGATTATTTAACTCAGGGGAAAAAAAAGGGAGGTATAAAAAGAAAAGTAGGAGGAATGCATTGAATCAGACTGTTTCCAATTCAGTTTAAGATGCTGCCTGCCACGGTTTTACAAAGGCAGAGAGAGGATTGATGAGAGCTCACAAGCATTTCAGGCTTCTCAGGGACAAACCTTAAATAACACAATTCTGTTAACAGAATGCCCTCCACAGAAGTGTGGGATGGGAATTGTCTTTGGTCTCATCTATTGCTTTCTGAATTTGGAGACTGAATTCTAACTAAAATCAGAATCCCACCTAGATCTGCTATGCCATGTAGTAACTGTTTTAACAGTTTTTGAGGCTTTCAGCTTCATCTAGGGTAAACACTGTGACTTGGCTCCATAGTGACCAGGCTGACTTAACGCTGCTCATCAGTGCATGACTTTTCCATTGTTTTCTACAGATGAAATGCCAACTTGGTGTAAGAAAAGGTATGATTTAAAACTGAACTTGAATACTTGCTTACAAGCACTTTGAGCAGCAGGAGAAGGAGTCACTGGAGGGAGTGGTCTCACCGGCATTTGAACATGGAGCTTAGTACCAATCCAGACTGGCTTCAGCAAGACATTAGCTGGAAAGAGTCACCACCATTAGCTTCCTACTGCTTGACTACGTTATTGGTGTTTGAGGACTATTTTATATTGAAAGCATATTCATTTGTTTATATAGGATGTGTGGAGCAGTGTGTGTGTGTGTGTGTGTGTGTGTGTGTGTGTGTGTGTGTGTGTGTGTGGTGCGTGTATGTTCAGATGTACTAACAGGCACAAGGTCAGAGGAAAAGGTTGGGTGACCCTCCTGTTATCACTCATTCACATATATTCTTGAAATGGAGTTTTTCTCTGAATGCTGCAGTTTCCATGAGTTCCAATGTTTCTTTGATCTTTGCTTCCCACAGGACTAAGGTTACAGACATTTGTGATCACACGCAGATGTTTTACTTGGGCTCTCGGGAATCAAATTCAGGTGTCCTCAGGCCCAGATTCTTGAAATCACTCTTACCCATTTTCCTAGTCTAAAATATTCATTTTTGAGAAAATTAGCATCACAAACACCGTGTTTAATACATGTGTTCTCCTATACTATAGAAAAAAACATCTAAAGTTCTAAATGGTTAATCAGACTAGTATATCATTTTGTAAAATGCAACAAGATTAAATAATCTGTGGTAATGAATAGTAACTCTTCTTTTCACTGAATAGTGTATTTGCATATGATTTCCATCTTGTAATATAGAAACCAAAGACAAAATTATTGAAGTTATATATATTTTTTTTTCAGGTGTATATGTGTTTTATGTGTTGGTACATGTGGAGGTCAGAGATTGACACTGGATAACTTCTTAGATTGCTCAACACTCTATTTCCTGAGACAGGTTTTCTCACTTGAACCAAGAGCTCTCTTATTTGGCTTGTCTAACTAGTCAAGTTGTCCTAGACATTCTCTGTCTCTATCTCAAGAGGGTTGGGATTGCTGGATTTATGAGGATGTAGGGATCTGATTTCTGGCCCTTACGTTTGTGCAGCAAGCTCTTAATTCATTGAGTCATCTTCCTAGTCCCAGTTTATACCTGTTCAATCCTTCTATTTTAGTGTCTATTCTTACAATGCACGTATGCATTTATATTCATCTTATATACTTTTTACTTATGGTACGTATTCCAAACACCATATGAAGGTGTTAAGGAAGGACATGGTGACAAACTATATCATTTATTTAATAGCATCTAGAATGTGGTCTCCAACATCTGTTTTCCTTTAAAGCCCAATCTCCCCGTTCAAACACACTACCCTATGTGTTACACTTGTTTGTGAGAACTTAGGGGATAAGTGACTATGTAGTGTTTTACTGAGATAAAAGAATTTTGGATGAAGGAACTAAAAATTATGACTCAAAGCCCAAAACACAAAGATCAGTGCATCACTCATTTGAGGATTGAGTGTCTTCAAAACAGTGAGACATTTTTGTTTATCACTTAATGAATTAACCTAAAATTATTAGGTTAATGATTTTAACCTAAGTTTTAAATGAATACTTAGCTAATGAAAGAAGAATAAAAACTGTTAATCACAGGAGAAAGAAAAAGAAAAAGGCTGATTATATACCTATCTATGGTTAAATCACAAGTTTTTTTCACTAAGTAGTTTCCTAATAGAAATCAGGAAAGTATATTTGACATATAACTGATGCTTTCTTTCTATAAAACATATGAATAAAACCACAAATTAGTACAAAACTGTAATTAAGTAATAATTTGAAGAGCCTTTTAAAATAAAAATTTGTAAGGTATAAGCAAATCAATTAACAGTCTTGAATTTCATTTATATTGGTGAATATTAAAATTTGATAACTTTGCTTGAGTTAAACCCTTTAAGATACAGGTTAGTTTACAGAATTGTCAGCCCAAGACATGGACACAAAGGCAGCAGCTCCTCCTCCTCTTTTGGGTTTGTGACAGGGACTCATGGAGCCTAGATTGTCCTTGAACTCACTGAACTTGGCCTTAAAATCCTAATCCTATAACCTCCACCTCCTGAGTGATAAGAGTATTGGCAATTGTCACTGTGTCTGAACAGGCAGCAATTATTTTCTATGGAAAAAGAACTGAACTTCCTTACTCAACAATTTTGTCAATATGCTAACCTGAATATAGTATTCAAACCTATATTGATAATGCAACACCTGAATGAGCAAAGAAGATTTGATCCTATTGTCACTCTATCATGTTGTGAGGCATCGTGGATTGGAAAACTGTCACCTTCTGTGATGGTTAAGTCCATTTGGAGAACTTCCTCCAGACCCGATTAATGCATTCAAAGCTTTCTAATGCTATCTTGAGTTGACATTTAGTTTACAATATAAAGGTTCTTGTTGAATTTTATTTGTGCTAAGTCATTTTCTCATAATACGTAAGTGTGAAGTAGGCAATAGTATCACGTCCTTTATTTCAGGATGTCATTTTATCATGAAGTGCAGATAATGCTTAATTATGTTGAATAATAACTTAGAAAATGCAGTGTTTAGGTAAGCATGATAAGGTTATGGACCTGTAAGAAACATCAAGCACACCAAGTCCAAACCTGCATTTTGGGTACTAGAACACAGCGATATAAAAAGAAGTATTTAGCTCAAGGCTATTTACTATCCCTGTCAATCCACTATTTTTTATTAAATCACTAAGTTGGGCTTCATGTGTTACTTCACTATCCGATAAACAAGCTTATGTATGTTTGTGCATATGTTAATCTTTGACAAAGTCACATTTTGTGCTTTTAATTTCCTTTCTTATGTATCTTTTAGTTACTTTATTAGTCTATTTTCCCATGAGCTATGAACATCTCATCAAACACTGATTTAGAGAAGAAGTTGAAATGGAGATGGTTATTTTAGAGAAAGGTCAACATTTGATATTCATCACTTGATTGGTATTGACCACAGTGAACTAGGTTTGTTTCTACATACAAGAACATACATACATACGTACGTACGTACATATATAGAACTTCCACTGTCTTTCACAAAAATATGGCACAACACTCATATTCTGGCAAAAGAGCATTGCATGGTGTCATTAAAGTTCCCCTAATAGTTAATCTACATCTAATATAGTTTACTTCCTTGTTATTGAATAGAAGCATAAATCATCTCCCCTCTATTGATGTGTATAAATGTTAGTATTCATATCATAGTCTACTCTATGAGCAGGCCTTCTCAGAGAATCAGCAAGACAAACATTATGGTTTAAAAATAAAATGCCTCACATAAGCTCATGCATTTGAAACCTTGGTTCCTAGTTGGTGATGTTGTTTTGTGAGATTGTGGAACATTTGTGAAGTGGATTCACCCAGGAAGAAGTGGCTTACTGGGGAGTTGTCCTTAAAGTTAGTCTTGGGGTCCTGCTATAAGCTCACTCTCTGCTTGCTGATCTGAGGTGTGGACCAAACTGCCTCTCTGTCTTACCATCCATCCTCAATCATCTTCTGCCACAAAGCCTGCCTAGTCATGATGCACTGTACCCACAACACACAATCCAAGTAAAATTCTTCCTTCTTGAAGTCGCCTCATTCATAGTGATGGAGAAAATTACCACTGAGAAAAGGGGTCACTGTAATTTCTTGAAGAAACCTAATCATGTGGAAGATTTTGGAGCTGTGTACAAACTTTTCTAGAAAAGTCCAAGAAAAGTAACAAAAGAGCTTACTTGGTCATACTGGTGAGTGTGCTGAAGGTGAGGATGCTGGGGAAATGGGAAAAAGGAGAAGCCAGTTTATGAGATTCCTGAGGGGAACAAGGATGATATCGTTAGTTTGACGAGAGGCCAGTTGTGCTTGTATTCTGCCTGTGTCTGGAAAGATGAGTGACAAATTAAATTGTTTGGCAGAGGAAATTTCAAGACAGATTATCATTCAGGCTGTGGTATGATTATGACCCATTGTGTTTAATGAGATTATAGTGAGAATTCAAAGCAAGAAGATATGAAAAAGAATGCAGATTATTAGTAGAAGTGCAAAAATGTTTCATTTATACCCAAGGATAAAGAAGGCATGGATAAAGCATCTGCAGTAATTAAAGAGGTTAGTGCCACTGAAGAAAAACACAGACTTTACACAAGCACACATAGAAAGGTAACTGGAGAGTGTCCATTGAGAACTCCAGCTTTAGAATGTAACAAGACAAACAAACCACAGGACACTTAGAGATCACTTGGGAACAGAAGGGAAAACCAATCCTTTCCTGGCAAACCCTCATGTGGCTGGAAATGCAATGGTCATCAGTAGCATAAGCAGGAGACCCTGCGAACTATACAATCCACCACCCAGACAAGAAATGCACGCTTGTGCAGGAGTGGCACACAGCCTCTCTGGGTAACCAACTGCCCTCTGATTGAACTGCTCAGTAGGAGGCAATTCTTAACTGGAACTGGTCAGGAAGCTCACCCCCATTTTTCTCTGGACAAGTAGACTGGGTATCCCCACCAAAGTGACTTTTAAAATGATGTGCATCTCTCTCTTAATCAAAGCTGCTCTCATCTTTGGTTGGAGAAGCTGCCTTATTTAACAGATGACAGAGAATGCTGGGGAGAGCTAAGATCCATCAACTTGACAAAAAAGTAAGCTGACCGTCCATCATGAGATGTGCCTCTTCTACCACATTCACCAGGGTCCAGAAGAATCTGCAGAGGAAGCAGAGATAAGAATTTCTCCCAGTGCCAGCCTGACAAAAGCCTCCAGGAAAATAGTGACCAACATGGTGGAGCACAGAAATACAGCATAACAGAGCAGAGTCTACAGAGAACTCAACACCCGCCAAGGCTCAGGTGCTATCATGAAAGAGGGAGCCAAAAGGCTGTACATACAACAGGGAGGGTAGAAATATCCTGAGGCAAAGCCCCCTCCCCCTGCCCAGAAACTAAAAAAAAAAAAAAAAACCCCTAAATTCCCCATAGTGAACACAAGAACCCTACTGAAGACAGCCTTCTGGGAAGTGAATGGAGCCCAAAATATAAATTAAATGATAGATGATAGATGATAGACAGACAGACAGACAGACAGATAGATAGAAGATTGATGATAGATATAGACAGACAGTTAGATGATAGATGATACATAGATAAATAGATGATAGACACATATAGATGATGTAGATGATATGTAGATATATAGATAAATATAAAAAGAACTGTGGTCCAAATGGTCAGACTACATCTTGCACTGGCAGCTGAACTTGACATCATTCACATTAATCTGTGTTATTTTTTCCTACTGTTGTTTCAGGCAAGCAAAATATAAGTGTTCTAGGATCATGGAAGCTTGTGCCAAGCATCCACAAAGCTGCTCAGTTGAGGCAGTGTGTAATCGGATCAGATTTTCAAAAAAAAAAAGGACCTGAGAGGTCATGTGTGAAGGTGAAGCCTGAGTTGCTATGGAGACGCAAGGATGTTACAGATGCCAGAACTGTTTGATGTGTGCCAAGGAAAGCAGCAGTTACTAAGCTGTGCTGTCTCAAGAGAGAGAGTTGGAATGAAGACTCCCCAAGCCCACTGGATACCTGACAAGCCTCAGATGTTGAGCATGGAGCTACATGGTTTGTTTGTTGGGTTTCCACTTTGCTTTGATTCTTGCTACACTTATCCCATTTTGGAACAGGCATATTTAGCCTGTGCCATTGTTTGTTGAAAGTGTGTAACTTGATTTTTTTTGGGGGGGGCAGGGGCTCACTGAAAAGAGAATGAATGTCTTGAATTTAGACGAGACATTGGAATGATGTTGGAACTGTAGGAGTATGAGGATGTTTGAAATCGGATTGAAAACATTCAGTGTTATGGGATGGTCATGAGCTAATGGGGCCAGGGTGTGATGTTAGGTGTGCATATGACATGCCTCCCTAGGCTCACATTCCTTAATGCTTAGCTCCCAGCTGGAGCTGGAGCTGCTGATTTTGGAGGTTGTGGAGTATTTGGGAGGTGGAACCTAGCCTGTGGACGTGGTTTTTGTGGCATAGGCCTTGAGGTTTATAGCCCAGTCTCACTTGAAGGCCTGTCTCTGCTTCCTCATCCTCTCAGCCGTCAGTAACACAGCCTCAATCTCCTTCCGTAGATTTCCTACCCTGATGGATTGTAGGCTCAAACCACAGGCCCAAATTAAATTCTTCCTTCCTTAACTTGCTTCTCCAGAAACTTGGTTTCAGTGATGAGAAAAGTAACTAAGACTTCACACATAAAATAGACTGAAATTTGTTTGATAACCTCTGAAGACAACTTATAAAGAATACATATTTAAATAAGTATTTAATTAATGTATATTTTCCTATCTTTAGCGCCTAACAACTTTATTCACCATTAATAAATAGGAACTTATTTTGCATTAAAAAGATATTTCTCTAAGTAATCTAGTTTATGAAAAGTTGTGGTAGGTAATTCAATTAAAAAAAAGGAGAAATGTCACCTCATTGCTTCCATTCATATCACAAACAATAAAATGTCATGGAAGTATCTCTCATTTCCATTCCTGCATCTACAGATGTCCTTGTGACCCAGTCACCTCCACAAAATCCCTACCTCTTTACAATATTGCTTTGGGGATCAGTATTTCGACATGAAGTTGGGTCTGTGTGTGGAAGGAGAGAAACACTCAGATTACTTCCCTCAGCACACTGATTTAAAAACCAATCACTTCTGGTTTAAACAGACGTCTAGAAATAATATTTTACAGACACCTGTCATACCTGAGCCCAGTCAACTTGACAGTTAAAATTAATGATTACTTTGGTCTTTCAGATAAAACTATCTAGCCATTGATGTATGGGTCCCATTTCTATTGCTGTTCAATGATGATCATGTGTTTTCCTCACTAAAATTGTAATTAAGTTCATGGGAAAATGCAGTGCTGAAATCAAGGAACATTTCTAAGTCCTATAGAATTCTTGCACGTCCACTGGAACACCTTTTGTGTGCAAGTGAGAGTGGATTATTCTAATTGTAATTTGCTGATTTACTTTTAGTTGATATTGATAATGCTTTCTGGCAGATGGAATAGTAAATCCTATTTGATAAAGAGAGGCTATTTGGACTTCTCTCTTCTCTGCCAAGTAGCCCTGTGACTTTGGGGCATTGTCAATGTTTGCCTTGTATTCATCCTTACATGCAGTGTTACAATAAGGGGCAGAGAGGTAGTGGGAGGAAGGTTGCAAAATTCTAGCATGTTGAGGCACATGTTGAAGAAGGGGCCTGCTTTAGGCAACATTTTGGTCTACGAGTTGCTTAAGCACTGTGATTCCCTTCACCTTCTCAGGAAATTGGACTTACTACAATTTTTACAATGGACTCTATTACATGAGAGGATGATTAATGAGGATGACATTTGCCTTGATTGTTGTGCTCTTTAAAAAGCTATTCTCTGCAAAGAGCTCCCACTTCCAGGCTCCAGCTAAAGACATTCTTCCAGGAAGATATGCAGTTTCACGGTTCCACTGAGCATATTTCAGATTTCCATCCTGGTGTTTTGGGTCATGTTCATCAGAAGAGTTATATTTTCTTTGAAGTATAGCATCCATCAGTTTTTGAGATGTGAATTACATGATTGCCTTTTTTTTAAAAATCTGCATTAAGATGCCAATATTCCATGCTCATTTGCATCATTTGAAAAAATTCCAGGAATCTTTTGTTAGAGAAGTTCAAAGCATTCCAAAACTGGCCTTTCTTGGTAACTCAGGACATGAACATTTACCCTGAGTATCTCAGAAGCACAAGGGACTAATGAGCTGCTATGATCTTGTAAGGACTCTACTACCTGACTGCTTGGAAACGCCTTTCATCTGTTTTTGCCTCGCGAGACCTGAACACTGATGTGGTTCAGTGAGTTAAAGTGCTTGCTTTGCAAGCACAAGGACCTGAGATCAATCACCAGGAGTCATGGAAATTTCCAGGTGTGGCAGCACATACACACCTGTCATCCAGATGCTGGGGAGCAGAGGGAAACAGGAGGATCCCTGGGGCTCATTGGTCAGCCAGTCTAGAATAATTAGTGAGCTCCAAGCTAATGAGATAACATATCTAAAAGGAGGTGGACTACATTCCTGTGAATGACACTTAAGTTTGGACACTTATACTCTACACACATACATGTGCCACCCATAAACATGCAACTATTCCCCCCAAAAATCCAAACCTTAGAGATGTTGTGGACATTTTGGGTGTTAAAAGGGCCAGGGCTCTTGCTACTCTACTTGTAGTGTGATTTCATATCTATAGAAGATGCCATTGATTCTATATTATTGGCAAGGTCATCCTGATATGGGTTACTGATAATTAATATAAAAAGCAACACGGGGAGAGAAAGAGTTTTTTTGGAATCCTCCCTTCCCCCTCCTCCTACTCCCAGTTCTTGTCCTTTAATGCCAAAGATTTGTACACAGGGACAGAATTAAATTTTAATTACACATTTATTCTAATTTAGTAAATTAGGAAAAGGGGAGTTGGATGGGGAATATTCTAGTCACCATGTGGGAAGTTACAGAGTTCTCCAGCCACCAGTGTGGGGAGAACACGTGTCAGAGAGTTAACAAAACTTATATTATTTAGCTAAATAAGCAGCTAAAGAAAAAATAACAGAAAGCTCCCTTTATGAGAAAGAGAGATTCATGAGAGAAAAAGTCTGGAGCCTGCCTCCCACCCCAGCCATTAGCTAGGGTGGGGGGTAGGCCTTACCTTACTGAGGCCTGGGTCGGCAGTCCCCTCTACTCCATTGCCACTTGGGAGAAGAAAAAAAGCTCACTTCCTCTAAGGAAGAGAATTTAAGTTCTTCCCAGGTGAGTCAGAGAGACAGCTGATTGGTTCGTATTGACCAATCAGTTTTAGCATGTAGGTTGTAGCTCTAACTAGACACCTCCAACTCAAGGGGGGAGGGTTGTTCCCTGCAGACCTGACTGTCACAATCCAGAAAGGAGGAAAAAAAAATCTGAATTTCTCCCTTGGACATGCTGATGCCATAGTTGCTAAGTCTGAGAGAGTTACTTGTTAAATGAATCCCTCATGCTTCCCAGCTACAGTATTTGCTCTCATGCACCTCAGAAACTAATTGAACCTCAAAGGACTGAACCCCACCTCTTTTCAGAGCAGAGCAGATGGCAAGAGGGATTGGAGAATTGTAGATTATCATATTATTAGATTTGAGGGAAAATATCAAAGAGAAATTTGGGGCTGACAGTCAAAATGGGGCATCAAAACACAAGGTTGAGAAACAGAGTCTAGATATGAGGCTTCTACTCCTCAGTTAGTAACCCAACAACCAAGTCTGTGGATTGGTTGACAGGATGGAGAGTCTTAGGAGGGCCTACAGAAGGGAGCTGTGAAATTATAGAGCTTGGATTCTTATCACTGCAGGATTAATCTCTGAAATACGAATGGTCTTAATCACAGAAAACTTCAAGGAACTGGCTGTATTGCTTAAATGTTTATTATGGTATCTCAATCTAGAACAAGAAATTGCTGTCCAATAGTGACCCATTAACAAAAGATGTAATGAACAAATGCCATGGATTATAATTACTGCATAATGTGATTTTTTATCTGTTATTGCTACTTCTAATGTATTAAAATAATATTTTCATGTTTTCCTTATAATTGCATTTACATTCTTGCTTAATTCAGCCTTTTTCTACACAGTGTGAGAAATCAGTGTTCTTTCCTTTAATGGTTGTAATGACCTAAAACAAGTTGGATTTCTAGAGTGAACATTCCTTAGAAACATCTGTAGTCCATCTTAAATCAGGAGAATGGATACTTTTTCTTTTCTATCCTATACACTGATAGTTACTACTAGGATCCTATCTTATTTAAACAAATATTATGAATTACTAAGGAATTGAATATTAAAATAGATTTATAAGGATCCTACTATGACTCTGCAGAGGATAGAAAGGGATTCAAAGAGAAGATGAATATCCTTTCTCAAATTATATTTTCTACTTTATTTTTTTAGAGCCTAGGTGAGTTTTTAATAACATTTTCAGTAGATACAGTTAAACTTTCTATTAAAATTAAGGCTATCTTTTTATTGATGATTCACTTTGTGTTTAAGGGTCTTAAGGAAATATATCATTGCTTCTAAGAATTATACATTCTCATATTACAGAGTCTACCTTTTTAAGTCTATCTTGTTTCAACAACAACAAAAAAGTCTAATATAAATCATTCTCTTAAACCAAGCACAGCAATCTATTTCAATTTACCTCTTTATTTGGTTAAAAATACTTCTGGGCTGAGTCTATTTCTGCTTTATTTTTGCGTAGGGTTTCCTTTATGAACTGTGTTGCACCCATGAGCGGAAGAGGGGGCAGAAAGATTGTGAGAGCCGTGGTGGGGGAGATGATCCAGAGGCATGGCACCCATCAGTAACAACAACTTGGGCCAGGAAGACCGGGCTGAGTACTAGGATATCCAGGATCCCTTGCCACAAGGACTAATACAGACAGCCCACGGAGGAGGATATCCAACTGATCAGGGATGGGGAGGGGGGAATTCAGGAATTCGGGATAACAACGCATTGTTTGCCCACTAAATAATGTAACTCATTATGGACAATAAATATATATTAAAAAAATACTTCTGGGCTGGAAAGATGGTTCAACAACTAAAGCACTTGTTTGCACAGCCTGACAGCCTGGGTTCAGTTCTCCAGCACCTGCATAAAGTGGTGCACACATCTGGAGTTTCCCTTGCCAAGAGGTCCTGGTATGCATACTCCCTGCTGTTCTCATTTCATTCTGCCTTCCTCTTAGCTTACAAGTAAATAAAATAGATTAAAAAAAAAAACTTTTGCTTAACAATCTTCTCAGTCAGTTCCTTTTCTTGTTTTTGACTGGAACCATCCCCATTTTCTCTAAGATTTCCAGGTCATCCTTGATCCTGTCACTGTGACCTTCTTGTCATGATGGAAATAAAATGGCTTGCTTAAACTTCTCCCTGACTCCAATATACTACACTGTACCTTTACTAATTTTGCTTCTATTATTTCTAAAAAATAGATATTTTCATCCACACTCATCTCTTTTGTGGCTTTGCACAATTATTGACTCCCTCTTTCTGCAACATTTTCCATTCTCTCTGTATTGATTCCTCCTTCTCTTCAAATTTGGACCATAATTGGCTGTCTTATAACACAAAATTACATATAATTAATTTTATATAGTAAAAAAATAACCCCTTTGTTACATTAGTATACGTATTTACTCTCCTTTGATATACTCTCAGCCTTTTACAAAAGGTTAACTATTACTCCTGCCCACTACTGTTCCTCATTCACTCCTCAAAATACAGAAGTTGGATTTTGTCTGTTGAAATTTTTCTGAGTGTTCAATAATACTCCCTGAGGTCCAATGTCTCATGATTATTTCTTGATGTTTATTCTTTTGTCATGCAGAGTTGTTAAGCAACTTCTACATGCTTCTCACACTACTGTTGTTCTCTCCACTGATTATTTTAAGAATACATTTTGGTAGAGACAGCTCTACATGTTTTGGTGAGCAAATGCAACATCCTGAAAGTTGTAGTCACACAGGGACAATTAATTTCTACTTTGAAGCGTTCTATTTAAAAAAAACACACTCCTAAATTACCTTTCAACTTTCCATTTCATTATTTGTCTCACTTTGCTTTATAATTTCATTTATTGTCATATCTTCACCTAATTTCTGATATAATGATCGCTACTAAATGTCTGCTTGCTGTTTATATATCACCACTTATATGGATATCTCAAAATCAGTGTCCCATCTCTATTCCATAACTGAGTTTGATCTGTATATCTAGGAATCAAATTATTAGTAATCAATTCCTCCAACCCATCACTAATTCAACATGTTAAGTAAAATACAAGCTCTTCTAATTCTAGCTTAGAAATCTCTTTTCTCCTTTTTTCTTTATTAATAAATTTTCAGTTCAATTTATCATTGCAATAAAAAATTTCAAGCTCCATAACCTGACTCAAAGCTGCTTAAATCCTTTTCTAAAATGACCTTTTCAGTGTATTCTCTTGCTGTGTTTCCCCTATTCCTGCCATTGTTGGCATATGCCATTGCCTGAATAATCGTTTAGGGAAGAAAAGGCTGCAAAGCCTTCTTTTGGATTTTTGATCATTATTTCCTTTACCTGAAATGCTTGCCTTTCTTCTCAGCCTGGCAAAATTCTATTCATTAAACAAATTCTAATACAAGGATCTTCTTATGAAAAAAAAAATTCCCTATGTTGCTTAGGCTAAAATAATTCCTCCCCCCTTCTTTTCTAAGTTGTAGCTGTTTTATTTTTAAGGAACATAACAAAACCATTTACTTATTATCTGTCACTGAGTTATAAATTAGTCTCAAACTAAGGCTTCAAGTAAACCACATTTATTGACGCCATCTGTATGGGTAAGAAATTAAGTCGTGGTCGAACTTTGCCTTTTACTTTACAGCTTCATAAAAGGCTGAGACTGATCTCAGCTCAGAACCTGTGTCGCCAAGACTTTAATGGAGAAGGATTCACTTCCAATTCAGCGCCTCAGGTCTGTGGGCTTTGGTTCCTTTCTGGCTAATGGCTGTGGAATTCTCAGTTCCTTGACATGCAAGCAAGCTTCTTTAACAAGGCAAAATGCTCTGAGAAAGACATCACAATCTTCCATAATATGATGAATTATGGACTAGAAGTTCATCTTTTACACATTTAATCCTCACAAGTCCCTGTGAGGTAGAGATCATAAGTATTATCTGCATTTGCCAATGACCAATCTTAGCACTGAGACCTTTAGGACACTGCCAAGAAGTGAAGGAACTCAGACTCCAACTTAGAAGTCAGCCTCCATGGAACTTTGTTTAATTGCCATGACCTTCCAGGAAAAGAAGAAATCAGTGGAACCATGGAAACAGCAGTAATGAACATAGTGTTTAATTGTAGCATTTCACTAGTTCAATTCTTTAATTCTCAGAATTCTTTAATTCTTTCTGGGTCTGAGTCACTTGGATCCTGTTCTTATAAGAAAGTCTCTACCTGATGGTTATGAGTAAGGCTCCTGACATCTGATTGCTGTGCTTATAATCAGAGCCAAGGAGATAAATTCATTTTATAAACGATGGCTTCAAAATTTATGGTAGAAGGACTTACACAGATTAAGAGTATAAGTCTTAACTCATGCCCTTAGAATTCACTAGACCATACTGTGTTACTGGGAGTTGCTAAGTTGCTAATATGCACCCACCTTCCCACACTGTGGATAGGACTGACTTTACCTCACTTCTTTGTCCTTCATGTCTAGTATAATTGAGCTTTATTGACAAATTCTGAAAAAGTTTATTTTATTCACAAACCCTTTTGGCCTTCATGGAACTGACAACCTTACAAATGGGGCAATCTTAACAATAATAGTATGACTCTTATTGTTGATACAAACTCTAGAAGATCTGAAACCATGTGGAGCCTGTCATTAGACAGAGTTCAGGTGTTTTATCATTGGTAAACACCTGCATATTTGACGCTTAAACGACAGATTCTTGTCTCATTCTGTGACATTGGCAAGTGCTCCGAATGGGGAAACAGAGCTAGGGAAGCAGTGTCATCTCATATAATTTCTCCAGATTGGAATACAGTCTTTTTATCACTGCTATTTTGGGGAAGTTTACCTGATCTATAAGCTTCTTCCTCCTTTGACCTGTGGTGATCATCAACACATGCATTTCGAAAATGTGCCTTATATGTAAGCCAGAGACCTAGATAGTAATGGTGCCATGAACATGAGAACAACAAAAGACTTGGTAAATATACATAAAACATTGATAAATATGGGCAATATATATATATATATATATATATATATATATACACACAAAGAAAATTTATCCTTCTTAAAGGCATATCCTAGTTCTAC
The DNA here is from genome assembly GCA_004024765.1 of Zapus hudsonius. Taxonomy (NCBI): domain Eukaryota; kingdom Metazoa; phylum Chordata; class Mammalia; order Rodentia; family Dipodidae; genus Zapus; species Zapus hudsonius. Next base: position 68,323 of record PVHP010000787.1, on the reverse strand, counting down.
TTGTTCTAAGAAACAGTATTTTGAATTACTTGTTCAAGGTGTTCTGTATTTAGCTCATTTCTTATGTAGTAGTAAATTCTTTTTTTTCAAAGGAGTCAAAAGTGCCATTCCCCAGGCCACACAAATGCTCCTCTTTTTTTAATATTTTATTCATTTTCAAGCAGAAAGCATGGGCATGACAGGGCCTCCAGCTGCTGCAAACGAAATCCAGATGCATGTGCCACTTTGTGCATCTGGCTTTACTTGGGCACTGGGGAATCAAACCCAGGTCAATTGGCTTTGCAGGCTAAGGTCCTAACCCCCGAGCAAATTCTCCAGCCCCATAACTAATAAATTATTAATGAAAAGAGTTCTGGTAGTATACCAGTTCCTGGATAGCCAAAGAATGATTCATGGACTGGAAGTATCAGCATCACTCCGAGCTTACTAGAAATGCTAGATCTTGAGGCTTACTTTGGACCTATTGAATCAAATCTTTATTCCATCAATGTCTTCATGTGAGGATGTGCAAATGAACACCGTTCTCAGGCTGTAATAGTTCCCTTTCAGTTGCTAGGACAAAACACTCAACAGGAAGTAGATTATGAGAGGAAAGGGCTTATTTTGTCTTACAGATTTCAAGGGAATATTTTATCATGATAGAGGAAGCATTGAAGAACAGGCAGATGGGGTGTGACATCTTGTCATAGCAGGAAGTAGTCAGAGTGAGCTAGCTCTGAACACCTAAAGCACTTGACAAACCTCAAGGTCAGCTTTGGCAACACCACCTCCTCAAGCAAGGCTCCACCTCCCAAAGCTCCACCAGCCAGGGACTAAGTAGTAGGCTGAATTGCATCCATCTTACATTAAAACCAACACAAGGGGGCCTAATGCATCCCAAAAGTTTAGGAGTAGTTGAAGAGAGAACTGTAGCCCTTGGGGTGGAGGGATGGTTCAGAGGTGGTACCTTGGAGGCTCCACATGGAACCCCACAGAGAATGGTGTGATAAGCAAGAGACCGATAACCGCAGCCAATCAGTCAACCCAGGATAAGCCAGATAGACAGACACCAATGATCTTCAACACAACCTAAAGCAGAAGTACAAAGACCACCCCTAAGAACTCAACAATAAAGCAGCCTTAATACTTACCCACCATGACTCAGGGAACTGAGCCGGAGCGGGAAGATTGTAAGAACCATGGTGTGGGAGAATATCTAGGGATATTACTCCCCTCAGTAACAACATATAAAGGGGCAGAACCGGGTTGACTCCTAGGCTATCCATAATCCCCTACCCCATGGACTGACCCAGTTTGCCCAGGGAGGAGGATATCCAGCTGATTGGGGACAGGGAAGAGGGAAATTGGGGAACTGGGGACACCGACACATTATTTGCTCATTTAGTGTTTGTAAATATGGACAATAAAGATATATATTACAAAAAGAAAAGTAAAAAAAAAAACATTCACGTGTCTGTATTTTTATCAAGTTTTCCAAAGAATTCTTCTCATAGAAGTTTGGGAAGAATCTGGTAAAGTCTCCAATCTCTTGGAGCCAGCTTACATCAGTTTCTTTACACTCTGATGATAGTACCTATCTATTTATGTCGAGTCTGCTGCAAGGACAATGTGGTAATGCATGTACAGTGCTTAGCACATTGCTTGGGGCCTGGGAATCATATGGCAATGTTGGCTGCCAAAAGCTGTTGTACTTGCTTGCTGTTGAACATGTGTGTGTTTGCCTTATCAAGCTGCTGGGGCGGTAGCTGAACAGTAAATATTATGCTCATTCTTTATTTTCTACTTACTCGTTTTCCTGTTCTATATTTTGAGGGTTTTTTCCTTTCTATTCTCTCTCTCTCTCTCTCTCTCTCTCTCTCTCTCTCTCTCTGTCTCTCTCTCTCTCTCTCTCTGTCTCTCTCTCTCTCTCTCTCTCTTGATACTGATTCATAGTGTTTAACATAAAGAAATTCTTTGTTAAATCTGACTATGGAATACATGCCCAAATTAGTAATAAGAAACATGAAGAAGGAGTCAGGCAAAGGGAGTCAAAACAAAGAAAAGATGTGTAAGGAAGAGAACACCTCAACAATAAAGGAGCATGGTTTTATACCCCAAAATGAAGGGGTAGCCATATTCACCAAGCACTAAGAGGAGTTGTAAAAAAGTCAGCATTTTCACAGCCAGACTTTCAACTGCCAGTCTGGACTGATTTATGATTTTCTGATTATAGTGTGCCTGCAAATATATTCTTTCTAATTTATTTTCAAAGATTATTTTCAAATCTCAGATTTTTGTATTCCTAAACAGTTGTGATAAAGAAAGACTCAGAACAGTTCAATTTAAGGTTTGGTTCAGCAAAATGAAAATTTCTAGAGCCGGGCAGCATTCCAGACCAAAGACAGTTCCAAATGCCCAGCTTTACCATGTGCAGATGATACTTTTAGCCAGAGAAAAGGAAACAATATGAAAAAAATGGATGGGCTGAGGTTGGTGTTTCTATTAGCTTGTGCTAATCATTTGGCTGCTTGTGACTGGCTGAACTTTGCCAGCTGATTGGCTGAGATATTTTTGCTTGGTTACAATGGTATACTCAGGTTATAATTTGTTTACACATTAAGTTAGGACACAGTTCTTATGAATAGAAGCCACTTTGGATCAAACCTTATGCAAATATGGAGTAAGGTTTATGTCAAACTTCCTTCAGCCTAGCCATTATGAAAGTTAAAGTTTCCCAACACAAAGAAGAGCAGGAAGAAAGGAAAAGGCAAGGTTCAAATTTTGGTAGATTTTGTTTGGCAATCTAATGGTAACAAGATGTTGAACATAATTTGATTTGTGCTACTTTCTTATTAAAAATTTTTTTTCATACATTTCCATCACATATGTAAGCAAATCTGCACTGGGTTTCATACCAAGAGTACTTCCGCTTCACCTCTGACCTCAAGTCTCAGCCCCACCTCCCTTCTCTGTCCCATTTGCTGAGTATGTCACGTGGAAGGTAATCAGAAAATAATCCCATGTTTAGTGAGAAGATGAGTAAGTGAATAATAAAAGGATGATTGAATAGTATGTTAATAAGTAAAGGGTATATTAATTTGTTTTCGGTCAACTACATCTGCTCACAGAATTTAATTTGAATATAGTAAAATATTTGAAAATTTAAAGAGCTGGATTAATAGAGGCAGAATGCTTTCTCTATATGGTCTGGTTCCTCTAACAACCTGAACCTTAAATTCTCATTCTACAAAATATATGTACTTTGTAACTTTCTGAAAGAAACATTTATGGGCATTAGCTACTTCTTGACATTTTAGTCTGAAAACTGACCTTAATTTTCAGGAATGACTCTGGACTAAGTGACTATATAATTTTTACTGTATACTTTATCAATTTGTGTGAAAATGGAGAGATCCTGTTTTGTTATCAGTAAATGTCTAGAAAGTTTGTTTGAGTTGGCAAATAAGAAGTTACTTTAATGTCCTAAAGTTATGTTTTATTTTTTATGAAGAGTCTCAATATTGGCAATATTAATTCCATTTAAAATGGGAACATGTGTGCATGTGTGTCTTGTCATATGGCTCAAGCATGCCTAGAACTCTGTAGAGTCCACGCTAGCATTGGACTTATAATGTTTGCTGCTTCCTCCCAAGTGCCAGCACATGGCCTTCTCTTACTGAAGTGCTCTTCGCTGCTTTTCTCCACCTGGTTAACCCTTTCACAAATCTCAGCTTAGCTTTCAAGAACTAAGGTTCTGCCTAGCCTCTTCTCAGTGATGGCTACTTCTTGAGATTCTGTCAATGTACTTTACTTAATATCATTTAATTCCTCATTAGACTCTAATCATTGTCAAATCTGGACTCACTGCTGATGGGGCACTTAGTGTTGAGGAATGAGTAAATGAATGAATGTCTCCCTTGTTTTGAGAGTTTGGCCCTTCCATTGAAGTTTTTCCTTGGCTTGGGGGAAAGATTGTGTGTGAGGTAAGTAATTTATCTTAGAATTCCTTTAATATTAGATAGAAAGATGGCTCAGCAGCTCAAGGTACTACTTGCAAATCCTGCTCATGCAGGTCCAATTCCCAAGCCACCCTTGTAAGCTTGATACAAAAAGTAGCACAAGACTCTTGTGTTTATTTGCACTGGCAAGAGGCTGTGGTTAGAACACACAGACACACACACACACACACAAACACACACCATACACACATTTTAAAATGAGTTACTCTAATGCATATTTGTGCTTCTAAAAATTATAAACCGTGTTAAGAATAATTTTTGCAAGTTATATGATAATCCTGTTTAGATTCTTGTCCTTTTAATAATTAACAGTGTTGATAGGGTTTTTTTTCAAAGACTTCATCTATGTGAAATTATTTTTTATATTTTTACCCTGTACCACATCACAAACTTGTTACTCTATAATTTGTTGTTTATCATATGGATTGAGATATATTAGGTGTGACCCATTATTTACACTTTTGGGTTTTGAACCTCTCTTAGGAGACACGTTTATTAAATACAATAAAACATTTATTATAATTTTATGAAAGCATTTATGGGCTAAGGAGATAGCTCAGTGGTTAAAGGTGCTTATTTGCAAAGTCTGCCAATCTGGATTCAATTTCCCAGTACTCATGTAAAGCTAGACTTAAAATGTGGTGTATCTGACATTCCTTTGAAGTGGCAAGGAGCCCTGATGCACCAGTACACACACACACACACACACACACACACACACTCACACACACACACAAATCAATACTTTCAAAAGATTTACCACAATCATTATTTAATTGATAACCCATGAATGTAATGAGGCTTTGCCAAGAGAACCTAAGTGGGAAATAAATAAATTGTGTTTATCTTGACATTCCACCTCAGTAATTATTTGTAAAACAACATTGGGGTCCTGAGCTGTTTTGTCAGTTCAGTAAAAATCTTGTGAATCTGAAGTCTGATGAGAGAACTCAGCAGAAAACATTTCAAGGGGAGAATCCTGAATAGGATCAGACTCATGCCCACATTCTGAGGCATTCCTATGGAAGGTTAGTTTATTCAGTGGTGGTATTTACACCTGCAAGCCAGTCTTCCAGCTTGCACATCTCACACAGTTGGCTAGATGAACCAATTCCAGTAGAGCCTTAAAAGTTATTTATGAGAGAGAGAGAGAGAGAGAGAGAGAGAGAGAGAGAGAGAGAGAGAGAGAGAGAGAATAGAATATGCATGTCACAGCCTCCAGCTACTACACACTCCAGACGCATGTGCCACTTGGTGCTTCTGGCAATCTGGCTTCATGTGGGTACTGGGAAATCAAATCCAGGTTGTTAAGCTTTGCCAGCAAGTGCCTCAACTGATCAGCAATCTCTCAAGTAGCTAGAATAGATTTCATATATTTTGGGGTTTAGATATTTAGAAGGGCATAACAATATTCACAAATAAATATACACCTCAGGTCTAAGCCGCATATCTTGCTGGTGTAACTTAGAGAAGGAACCCAGGAAATCATAGTCACAGAAAGGAAGAACCAGTGCTTTATAAAGTGTTATCTAGTTTCTCTCAGGTAATATTTACATTAGCTTAAATTTTCACTTTTAGAACTGGAGAGATATCTTAGTGGTTAAGGTGCTTGCTTGTAAAGACTGACTTCCCATGGTTGATTCCCCAGTACCCACATAAAGCCAAAAGCACAGAGTGACACATGCATCTGGAGTTTTTTTTTCCCCTTCAGTGGTAGATATCCTGGTGTGCTTATTCTTTGTCTCTCCCTGCTTGCAAAATATATAATTACTTTTAGCACAAAACATAGATTTTTTTTTTGAAAATTTCTTTTTTGGGTGGTTAATATATTTTTGTTTTTTAAACAATATCCTTATTATAAATAAGTTTATACACTGTATGTGCAAATCTTCTGAATGTGTCCCCGTTTCCCTCCTCTCTGTCCCCTACCCACTGGGGTCCTTCCTTGGTGCGCATACTGAATCTGTCCATAGAATAGGGGGTATGAACTGCACCAAAGGAAGCCAGGTTTTCCTTATTTTTTTTCCTTCCCTGTTGTGTATTGTTGCTGAGGTGGTAGCAAGGATTTTAGTATGATTCTGTTGTATTTTTATTGACTTAATGTATTAGTTACTTTTTCTCATTGTTATGACAAAATATTCTACCAAAGTATTTTAAGCAAAGAAGAATTCATTTTAGGGCTGGAGAAATGGCTCAGCGGTTAAGGCACTTGCCTCTAGTGCCTATGGCCCGGGTTCAATTCCCCAGTACCCATACAAACCAGACCCACAAGGTGGTGGCCCTGGTGTTCTCTCTTTGCTTGAAAATGAATAAATAAAATATTTAAAAAATCTTTAAAAAAATCATTTTGGCTCCCAGTTTGAGGGTACAGTTTCTCTTGGTTGGGAGTGAGATCAGTAGGCACATGAGGAGCTCGTCATACCGAATCTGCAGTCAGGAAGAAGAAAAATATGAATGTTGGTGCTCAGCTGGTTTTCTTCATTTCCATTTTTATCAGTTGGTGATCTTCCTCCATGAGATGTACCACCCACATTCAGGGTAGGTCTTTCCTGTCTGGAACCTGCCTTAACACACCCCGAGGTTTTGCTCGGGAATCCACTCAAGTGCACATTGAAGATTAATCATCACATAGAGCTACTAAAATGTGTTCAGGCATCTATTCGAAGTATTTTATAGTATTTTCTCCACTAAGTTTCTAATCTCCATTAGTAGGGGATAGATTTGGAAATCTAAATCTTTGTAGAGAAATGAATGATTTTAGTATATAAACTGCCTTGCTAAGATTGCAATACACATAAGTGTAGTTTTTGTTTTGCTGTTTTTGAAAGTAGTTGTGGTGATGCATGGTGGTTCTCACAATTTGTTGGCTTGAAATCTCAAAAACCTGTGCAAATAGAATAAGAGGACAAAGATGCATATGATGGCCGTTGTGCAGGGTTGGATTAGCAGTTGGCCCTGCACAAAAGGATACAATTCAAATCAAAAAGCACAGAGAGTGGAAGCCAGCTTTGTGGGTTTGAATCAGTCCTATGTTTAAGTCTTCGCTTAGGCATAGGCTGCTCACTCATGGAGGGATTATGCATAGAGCTAAGCTGATTTTTATTTTTAATTCAGAGAAAATCCAGGTGAAATGTTATAGGTGATAGATCTGTCCACTCAAAGTCAAGTATATTTAGAATCTAGCTAAAACTACAATTATAGATCACTTTTTCTCTTCCTTCTTTGTTTTCTTCCTTCCTTATCTCTCTCCTTCCTTTTTATTTTTAAATTGTTGAAGTTGCTAAATGTTTATTTACCAACCCACTAACTTTCGTAAAAATTATCTCCTGACCTAAATTGATATCTTTATGTACATATGATACATATGAATTTTTCATAGAAGACCTTCCCAATATTCTTGACTATATTAATTATCTCTGTGCAAAATATCATCCCAAGACTAAGTACCATAGCAAACATATATTATCTAAAAGTTTCTACGGGTTAGAAATCCAGATACAATTGGGCTGAGTTCTCAGGCTCCAAGTTTTCCCTGAGACCACGTTCAGAGTGGCAGTCAAGTCTCTCACCGTTGCAAGGCTACTGTGGCTTCAGGGGCCCATGTGTTGTTGTCAAAGGCTCTTATGATTTCTGGCAGGTGCAGGTCCTCTCAGCCTGGAGCTTTGCAGCTTCTCTGTGTTCCTCACCATGTTTCAGCTCCTTGCTCTGCCACAGGGAGAGCAATATGGTCTTGCTTCATCGGAGCATAGGGACAGAACAAAAAGGGCCAGAGTTATAATACAAGCCAGAGACATTCACAGTTATTTGCATGTGCTAACACCCATATGTGCAGGGCAGAGGACAACTTTCCAATGTTAGTGTTCATCTTGCACCTCTTTGGAGACAGGGTCTCAGGTTGTTCACTGTTATGGTCACCAGGCTAGCTGGCCTTCCTGGCAGATTCTCCTCCCTTTGACTCCCTTTTTGCCTTCAGCTGGCTGGGATTACAAGTACTCTTCCTTGGTGCTGGGGATCTAGACTCAGGAACTCCTGCTTTCTCAACAAGTGCTTTGTCCATTGAACATCATGAAGCTCCAGAAAGTCACAGTTGTATATCCACTAGTCTTGCTGTATTTTCTTCATTTGAACAAGTCATTAGATTCAGACTATCACACAGATTGAAAAGTTTCTTTTGTAAGATTTGTGTGATTGAGAAGCTTGTTTGAGGGGTTGGCTATGGACAGTGATCATTTTCCTATTTTAATCCATATGACTTTTCCTTAATGGCTGTAAGCCTAGGTTGTGAGCTCCATTAAGGTAATACATGACAGTTTTGGGAGTGTCCTTTGACCTAACTCCGATCTCCCCTTTCTTTCTTGTACTTCTCAAGAATAACTCTAGAATGTGCTGGGAGTTTGCTCTGTCCTTACTAGGAGCAAAGTTTTCTTCAATGCTTTATCTCAGTGAGTTAGACATCTCATGGGGTGTACCTAGAGTGAGATGTTTTCTTTATTTCTGCTGTGAAGCCAGCAGGACTCATGTACTGAAGACGTCATCTGCCAGGGATGCTTGCCTGCACTTTGCAGAACAGTCCTGTGATGATGTCTAGGATTCTATCGACCCTTTCTGTTTATCTGTAAGCAATTAACCTGATTCATGTAACTTGTTTGGTATCACTTGACTCAGTCAAGTTGGTAATAAGTACACAGTGAACCAGTTTCACAGACAGATGCTTTATCCTGCTAATAAACTGTTTTCTCCTGTCCAATATCGCTCTTCTAACACACTAGCGCTGTACAATTATATACTCAGGAGTCTCAAAGCAGAACACTAGTAAGAATTTAATAAACATTTCATGCATAAACAATTGACTTGCCCTCATGTTGCCATAGCATACAGGTACTTCTCAGGGTTAGAGATATATGAAGAGCTAAAAAGCAAAGAAGTAGAAGCAGTTCCATACCTGATAGAATATTTGGGGCCTGATTGGTCTATTACATAGCAAATATTCTATGGAACATATAGTCACATTCTGAATATTATCATAAACATGAAGTTTACTCTTAATGAACCAACAAATGCTTTGAAGTAAGATGACTGTTATTTAATGGCTCAGTCACCCACTGATCAGTCAGTGTAGAGATTTTGGAGATTTACTTTGAGGTGCAGTCAATACTTGATGTGGCCACACTTAAAGTGTTCCTTGATGTAAAATGACCTCATCTAATCAGTGGATTAAGACTAATACTTGAAAAGACAATTAACTTTCTCTATAGAGTTTATGTGTCAAGTAAATGTAAAATGTACAAAGAGAGGTAATGGGGGATGGGGACTTACAAAGCATCTCATCAAAGAAGGCTTGTTAAGAATTCTTTTAGTTCATCTGTACCTTTAAGAATGACTTGAATTTAGATGATGGTCAAAGAGGTCAGAGGAAAAAGGGACTTTTATTTTTTAATACTATGAATAGCAAAGGGCTGTTATTGGTATGCTTAATAAATTATTAAGGAAAAGGAGATAGTATAATGCTTGGAGAAGTATGGACATGGAAGGGACTTACTGACTTCATTTTGAAAAGGAAGAAATGAATGCTCATAAAAATTGTTTCTTTGAAGACATTTAACTGAGTTTTTCTCAAAGTTATAGGCAGTCATTAGTCCATATATATACCTAGATACATTTTGGAAAATGTACTTATATCACCAATATGTTTCTAAATTTTGACTCCATTATTGTTTCTCTGTAGCACTCAAAGTCCACTTGCTCCAACATTAATTTTCTTTCTTTTTCCTTTTACTCTGCAGATTTGGTCAATCCCATCACAAGCACCATATACACACAAGTGAAACAGGCAGGGAAGAAGAGAGAGATTTTCTCCCTCTTTCTATAGCCTTAGACAGGGTCTTTCAACCTTTCCCCAGACTTGCTGGCTTCCTGAGTCTCTAGAATTTCCTCCCTGCACTGCCCTCCCAGGAAGGGATGTTCATTTCTAGCTCCCCTGAACTTCCTTACATCCTTCCCCACACTGATAGGGCCGCCTTCCTGTGCACCCAAGATTACTAAAAGGTCAAGTTGACAACAAAACCTAACCATCACACTTTCTTACTAAACTTTTATTGGCCCCTGCCCTGATCCAATCTAAGACTAGACTTGCTTCTGTCAATGAGTCTAGGTGCAGTGTGTTGGATGGCATATTACATTTCTTGTTGTGGTAAAAAGAATACTTGATAAAAAAACAATTAAGGAAGGAAGGGGTCATTTTTTATTTTGGCTCACAGTTGAGGGTACAGTCCATGATGTCATTGAGGGCAGCTCTAGCTGTGGGAGCAGAACTAGTCAGAAGCAGAAACATGGAGGCTGATACTCAGTTTGTTCGGGACTCCAGTCCCTTGGATGGTATTGCCCATATGCATTGTAGGTCTTGCCTCCTCAAACCTGTCTGAAAATGCCTTCACAGATAAGCCATAGGTGTGTTTCCTAGGTGATTTCTAAATCAGGTGAAGTTGATAATGAAGATACACCATCACATATATATTAGTTTGCTAGTGCTGCCACAACAGAATTGTACAGAGTGGCTGGCTCAAACATTCAGAATGATGTTTTTACTCTTCTGGAGCTGGCATTGTGTGATCAAGGTGCCATCAGGGTTGGATTCCCCTGGGATCCCTCTCTTTGACATGCAGATCGTGGCCTTCCTACACATGTACATCCTGACTATCTCTTCTTCCCCTTTCCTCCTCCAGACACGAGTCATATTGGATTATCACACTTGTGACCTCTTGTCACTTTGTTTTCCTTGTGTGTGTTGTACTTGTGTGTGCATGGTATGTATGATATGGTGTATGCACACATATGTGTTATGTGGCACTCAACGTGCTTACCTGTGGTAGGGTGCACTTGCCTATGGTTGCAGGAGCAGAAAGTCAAATATGCATCTCCATCACTCTTTCTAAATCTTATTATTTGTGCAGTAGTCTCTGGGAACTTACTATTTTCCTCCCACAAGTTCTGTCTATTCTTGAGTCTTTGCTTCCCCACAGGCCTGGGTTTATAAGCACATGTGGCTTCACCCAGCTGTTTATAAGTGTCTTAGAGATCAATCTTGAACAGTTTCTCAGGCCTCTTCATGCCCTATGCTAGCACAGGAAGCACACTTAACCACTGAGCCATCTCTCCAGCCCTCATATTACTTTAATTACCTTTCTTTTAAAAGCCTAGCTTTCAAATGCAGTCATGTTGAGGGATGGATTTTGGAGGACAATATTCAGTCTATGAAAAATAACTTTCACTAGGTAACTCCTCAAGGTATAGTCATGCTGTATAATAGACTGGCAAAATACAGTATCAAGGCCCAGAGTATTTGAATTTTGTAAACACTGATTAAGCACTTATTTGGGGGCTCAGTAGCAGGCAAGATCCTAAACGTTCAAAGCCATTTGTATACTCTTATACTCCTTGCTTTAATCTAATGTGAAACACAGTACAAATACACAACATATATTACAGTGTGAGAGTAAACTTTATATACACATTGCCTAGGCTAAAATATTGCTCAGATATTGATAGTAAAACCTTATGGATATTTCTGTGAAGGTGTTTTACAGATGAGATCTTAGCATTTAAATTGCTGGACTCTATAATGTAGATAGCACTCATACAGTTAGTTGAAGTCTGAATAAGAGGGATTAACCTCCCTCTGTGAGAATTAATCTTCCAGCAGATGGCTTTCAGACTTGAACTGCAGTTGCATCTTTTCCTCCTGACCCACACTGTAAATTTTTAAAGTGCAATTTATGTGATGACATAATCAAATTCTTTAATTTCTCTCTCTCTTCCTTTTTTTCTTCCCTCCCTCTTTTCCTCCGTCTTCTACATGTGAACTTGGCCCCCTACTTCTCTGATTACCTCTACCTAATCCACAAGGCAAGCTTTTTTCACAGAGCATACTGTGTTCTTCAGTCACTTGAATTCCTCCTGCCTGCCCCCACCTTGGTCTTCCCCTGCTTAGAGTGTCCCCTGAGGAAGTAGGTGCAGATACAGACAGTCTCTCTGATCTTAATTGCCTGGCTTTGATGCAGAGATTTCTGTGTGGGAGTCAAATGAGAATTATGCAAGTGGACTGCTTTGCCACCACTGACTCCTTAGTGTGTTACACAGTACAGGGGAGGAACAGAGGCCTGAATTAGCTTGTGTGTATTGTTATTTGAGAATTTCACAAGACTCCATATCCCCAGAGTACATTCCTGGTAAATCTCCAATTTACAGTCTTTTCAAGTTAGCCTCTTAACCTTACCAGAATGGGGTCTGTGATAAGCATTATTAACTCCTTAGTAGCACCAAGGGAAACTGAAAGGCAAGGGCGAAGGTGACCTGCCATATATCATGCAGTGGCATGGGAAAGGATTCCACTACATGAGGTAATCTTGGAAGCCACAGCTGGGGTCTGAAAGGGAAATACTGCAATCTCTTATTCTTCTGAATGAGAAAAAAATGTATATTTTTAATTCCTCAAATGGTAGTCAACCAGTGTAAAGCTAAACTGACTTGAAGCAGAATTAAAAGGGAAGTTTTGTCTGTTTACATTATGGTGAGATTTAGATCCCGACTCTATTCACATTATAGTGATAGGGGCTCCATGGGAGACGAAAGCCTGGTAGTTGCTTCACCCAGACAGTCTTGATAGGGAAGACACGCAATAGTCCATACTTTTACCCCTTTATATGAAATGCGTAGGAATTGTCTACCAAGATGTTTTCTTTCTTTTGAAAGCATGACAAACATATTGCATGTTAGCATTTTACATTCTCTCCATCTTCTCCAGCATGATTGCCTGCAGGACAACTTGACGATTGTTTTCCTTTCCTGGATCACAGAAACTTTGTTCTAGACACTATCCTGCCAAATCCTCGTTTTGCTGATGAAGTGATTCAGAGAGCTTAAATGACTTTCCACTTATCATACAGATGTTTTTATTTTATTTTACTTTGTGCATGCAGATGTGAATGTGTGATGAATAAGGCTATATTTCTTTCATTTCCAGCAGAGTGAAGATTTCAAACTCAAAAGCAAAGTAATGCCTAATGTCTCTTGTGCTACTTTTGCTTAAACTTCACTACCACAACTCTAGTAAATTACCCAAAAAAGTCTCTGGTAGAGTCTTGTGATGGAGGTGGCTACTGTTCTAACTGAACAGATGGGTACAATTGAATCTGAATCAATGGTTGGAATGGGGATTTGGGGATATAAAGACTGGATGTACTTTTTCTTTAATGGTGTTCTCCCATTATAGAGCCAGTAAAAATTGTCCCCAAGCCTCCACCCTGTCTTCTGAAACTATTGAAACTACATGGATTAGAGGAAAGATTCTAGTGTGAAGCAAGACTAAGGTTCAATTGTTGCTCTTCTGTTTTTGCTTCATGTGACCTTGAGAAAGTCAGTGAGCATTAAACGGAATGGTACTGATTTTACAATGTATTTCAGAGCCTATTATACAATGCCTGTCTATTTTGGAAGAGAGGTTGCATTATTTTATGACCTTATGGTTTTCATTACTGACCTTTTTAAAAATATTTTATTTATTTGAAAGAGAAAGAGGGAGGGAGGGAGGGAGAGAGAGAGAGAGAGAGAGAGAGAGAGAGAGAGAGAGAGAGAGAGAGAGAGAGAGAGAGAGAGAGAGAGAGAATGGGTGCACTAGGGCCTCCAGCCACTGCAAGTGAACTCGACACATGTGCCCTCTTGTGTATCTAGCTTTACATGGGCACTGGGGAATCAAACTTGGGCCCTTCTGCTTTGCAGGCTTAACCACTAAGCCATCTCTCCAGCCCCCTTTTTTGTTTTTTGTTTTATTTTTGTTTTATGAGGTAGGGTCTCACTCTAGCCCAGGCTTACCTGGAAATTCACTATGTAGTCTCAGGGTGGCCTCGAACTCATGGAGATCCTTCTACCTCTGCCTCCCATTACTAACTTTTCTCCTTTTGTTTTAATACAGGTTTCTATTCTTTCTCCCTTTGACTTTTTTTGTAAAACCTAAAATATGTAATGGACAAAGCTATAATGACCAATGAAAAGACCACGGAAATGTTTTAGGAAAGATGTATTATCTATGATGATCAAAGAAAATGATTTCCATTTATTTTTCATCAGATGAATAAGCCAATAGAATCCATAGATAAGAGCTATACTTTATTATGCACTTTGTATTATGTTCACTGTTAAGTGTTTTCATTCATTAACTCATTTAATTTTCATTATGTTTACTAGGAAATTATTATTAATATAAATTTTTGGACAAGGGAATTGAGGTTCATAGATGTGGGTGGCATATTAGCCAATTTTTCTGCTGCCCTAGTAGAATACTGACACTGTGTACTATTTAAACAAATGCATTTATTAGGCTCGCAGTTCTGATAATTAGAAAGTCCCAACATCATGGCATCAATATCCCAGCAAAGGTCTGATGACTGCTTCATCACATGAATGAGAAGTAGAAAGGTAACTAACATTTTGCAGAAAGGCCAAGACTACAGAGTAGCCTGACTTGTTCACAGTCCACTCTTATGAGAGCTAACATACTCCACAAACTAGCCCAAAACTGGTACGAAGTCCATGTCCTGTGACTCAGCTGCTTTTCACTAGGCCATATAGCTTCAGGGTTCCACTCCCTGAACACTGCTACCCTGGAGCGCAGGCTTCTGGCATCAGAGCCTCTGACATACACACACACACAAGCCATAGCCAAACCACAGCGGGTGATTTGGATAAATGAATGGCTAACTGCAGAGCTGGCTTCAAAGCCAGATGTGCCAGAGTGTAGGGCTGGGAGTCCTCTTGGTTATCATCCAGTAGCACTCAAGGAGAGAGAGATGAGATTGGATATTATAAAACTCAAATCTTGTCACGTTCAGCTGTACAAAGACCCTAAGTTTCTATGAGTGGTTGTCACACACTCCCATCATTGCGCTACTGAAAAACCCAGAACACTTTACAATAACTTGGTGAAAATATTAATAAGTGAAAAGAAGCCAAAATAAATCTGTATCTGTTTTTCGGGGGGAAAAAGACAGCCTTTATTACTTTAGAAGACAGAGAATAATTTCCTCCATAAGAACAAACTAAAAGGTGTAGGGTGTGGGGTCATGGCTCAATGGCTAAAGGCACTTGCTTGCAAAGCCTACTGACCTAGCTTTGATTCCCCCAGCACCCATGTGAAGTCAGGTGCAAAAAATTATGCAACATATGGTGTTCATATACAGGGTAAAGAAACTCTGGGATGCCTGTTCTCTCCTTCTCCCTCTTCCCTCCCTCTCTATCTCTCCCCCCTCTCTCATATATATATATATATATATATATATATATATATATATACTCACACACAGTGGTATTCTCATTCTGACTCTCTTTGTCTTACATATATTCTCTTATTTTACCATGTACACACATACACACAGGCAAATGAAAATATTTTTAAAAGAAAAAGAAAAATGCTTTTAACTCTTTAGAATAAAAGTGATCAGTATATGAAAATATTCCATGATTCCACAAATAAAATAAAAGCAAAATATCTAGGAAAAATTTTTGTGCTCATACACATGCACACATAGTTAAGTTTTTTTTTTTTGTGTGTGTGTAGAACAAATAACTGGATAAAAGTTTTGAAAACAACCTGAAAATATAAATGTTATTCCACGTTGACATTCATAATTCAAAAGGGTAGCCTAACGGCTCAGATTCAATTCCCCAATGCCCACATAATGCCAGATGCACAAAGTGGCACATCATCTGGAGTTCGTTTGCTGTGGCATGAGGCCCTAGCATGCCCATTTGTGCTTGCTCTGGTTCTCTCTCTCTCTCTTTCTCCTAGAAAATAAATAAAATGTTAAAAAAGTGTGTGTGTATATGTGTGTGTGTGTATGTGTGCATGTGTTTGTGTGTGATGTATGAGACAGAGAGTTAAAGAGACCGAATGAGAATACCACCGAGATTATCATGGAAGTATGAAAAGAAATATTCCACAAATTCAAGGAAATTATTATATCTGTTTTGACACCAAAATGTATACAACTAAATTGTGCAGACTATTCACATAGGATTCGTTCCATCTAACTTCTTGTTTTATCCTTGTGAATATGAGATTTCTAGAGATCTAATTTTCCAGTATTCATCTCAGTTTTAAAAAGAAAATCAACAGAAAAAAACAGAATATTCAAATAAAGCATAGATCTATTGGAATGATGTAGATATGATTTTGTTAATGAAACTATCATTGACCTTTTATCCCTCTGTCATTTTAGTTTTATATAACTAATGATCTTTTGGCATTAGTGTGTAGACAGAGCATTGAAAAACCACTATTTAGATTAAGCAGGATATATTTGATTTGGAAACTTCTCAGTTTTGCATGGAAGTGAGATCTGTATTATGTAAGATCCTATTATTGATGTCAGAGAACCTTGAATCTGCAGAGAGCAATTTACATTCCGAGAGGCTGAATCTTAAATTATTTATGCAAAGAAGCAAATTGTTCTGTTCTTTGTCTGAAATTATGCCAACTGGATACTTAACAAGGATAAACTTTTCACTGAAAATTCAGCTTCTTCCCCAAGTTGTATTTTTTATCTTGTCACAGTGTTCACACTGATGAAGATAAATCATGAACACATAGCACAGTGCTTTTCCCGGAGTCTTGAGAGGGTAATAACCAGAAAACATGGTAGCAGATCCCAGAAGCAAAGCTAACAGGTTTTGACTCATGTCGGCAGGCTATTAATGCTTCTTGAAGTTATACTGCTGAATAAACAAGTTTTGGGTATTTTTATTTTTTTGCTCAGCAAGAATGTATTCTTAGTTAGAAATGGAGGTTAAAAGACTGTCATCCAAAATCTGTTTGTTATAAAACTAATGAACTTCACATGCCAAAGAAAACTCAGACACATCAGAGTTAAGATTTAGTTTACTAAAGAAATTGAAAGTGGTTTATATAAGAAATATAAAAATTTATGAAATCAAAATTAGTTCAGGCATTACTCATTAAATTCAAAGTGAACCTATACATACATCATGCATTCAAATTTCCCATGTATTTGAGCCCTTATCACATCAACGATCTTTGCTATTAATGATTTGTCTTCATCAGTGTGAACACCGTGACAAGATAAAAATACAACTTGGGGAAGAAGCTGAATTTTCAGTGAAAAGTTTATCCGTGTTAAGTATGCAATTGGCATACTTCGGGCAATCTGAAGTTTGATTTTTATACAGTGAGTATCTGACACATACCTTGAAAACCTGTCATGTTTACAGTTCTTCAGTATGTGGACAAAATTTAATATTTTCAATTACATTTTTGGAGCCATTAATACGGCTTGGTTTTAACATGTCATTTTCTTTGCACGTGGCAAGCTGTTTCCATAAATGGGATGATACCTCAGCAACAACACTGTCTAAGCTCACAATGAAGAAAATTTTTTTTTGCCTCAAAATAATCCAAATTAGTCTTTTGGGTATGATCAAATAGACCGAACTTAGTCTTTCTTCTTGTTCCACTGGTTCAGGTCTACTTTTCTCTTCCTAAAGGTGCCAAACTCTTTATTTTAGTCCTTCCTTCCTTCCTTCCTTCCTTCCTTCCTTCCTTCCTTCCTTCCTTCCTTCCTTCCTTCCTTCCTTCCTTCCTTCCTTTCTTTCTTTCTTTCTTTCTTTTTTTCTTTCTTTCTTCTTTTTTTCTTCTTTATTTTGAGTGCATTTAAACCAAACTTGAAAGTTTAGCTATCTGCTTCCTCTGCTCATGGATTCTTTTTCCCTCCCTTTATTTTGCCTGGCCAGTTTTATGAAATTTGTTCTCCATTAAATATACTTTTACTACTTGCTTTAAAACAATAAACAAAGATACTTTGGGTTTTTAATTGACATTGCATTAAATTAATAATAATGAGGGGAGACAGCTTTTTTAATACAGGACTTTAAAAATGTTATTTCTAATTGTTCAATGTTATATTTGATCTTTCAATAAGATTATAGATTTTTTGCTCTTTCAAAGTGAATATTTAATATCATTATTACTTCTCATTGGCTACTTATATTGTTTTGATATGTATAAATGATCATCTTTATTTTCATATTAAATATGGTAGTTATAAGAAGGAAAGATTTACTGAGGGTACTGACTGTGGTATTTACTTTCTTGCTGGAAAGAACGAAAGAAGTAGTCTGAATATTGGGCTTGGAACTGGACTATTATTACTCCCACATTAGCCCCAGGCACATACTTGCTGCAGCAAAACTCTAACTCCCAAGGGCTCCAACATCTGGGGATCTTGTATGAGGCTTGCTTGACTAAAACCGCATAAAGCTATGGATAGCATTTTGCATTCAGACCACCACACTGACTTAGGCTTTGTCTTATGAATGAAAGTGGGTGTGTCAACAAAGAGATTTGTCAGTAGCATTGATGGCTTTAAGAGGTGAAGGCAGAATAGAGCTGCATGTGGCGGTGTATATACTTCTATAATTCCAACCCTCGGATGGCTGAGGCAGGAGAACTGCTATGAGTTCAAAGCCAGCTAACAAGATTCTGCCAAAAGAAAGAGAGAAAGAAAGAGAAAGGGAAAAAGGAAGGAAGGAAAGAAGGAAGGAAAATAAAGAAGAAAGGAAGGAAACCAGAAGAGGATGTTGACAACCAAAGTACAGAGTGTAGTTTTCCTTGTCTATTGGAAGCACTAAGTGGTTGTTTATTTAAATCATTTCTATAGGAATTCTCTGAAGTGAGTGAAAACATAGAAATTGGAAGCTGGAGAGTGAGTGGCAGAAAATGGAAGGTAGAAGTTTCAAAAAGATTATATATAAAATACTCTTGAAAGTTTGCATATATATATGTGTGTGTGTATGTGTGTGTGTCTTTCATTCCTCAGTGTTTTCTCAGTTAAAATGATTAATATTCAAAGTAGAGGGGCAGAGTGATTCTGGGATTCAACAGCCTTTGACACATTGATTGCCTGCATGAAATTAGCCTTTTCTGTCACAAGTCATTGAGACTTGGTATTACCTGTTACCTAAGTACATACTAGCCAAATCTGTCAAAATTTCTGATTGTTATTGCTATGGTTTCTCATTCAAATAACTTTTTGTCACTACTGAGAATATATTTTAGAGGCAATTCTATCTTATGAAATCCAGTTGAGTACATTTTATTTTTTTGCTGCAACCATTAGACAACTTTTAAATTCACAGCCAATGTTGTCAAGATGATTAAATATCCTGAAAGAACATTTCTATTATGCTTTTCATTTCTAGTGTCTTGTATTCTTACTCTCCCTCACAACCTTCAGATTGATTGATTTCATTTCTACATTTGTTTATGGTATGAGATGAAATTCACATTTCATAAAGTTATCTCCAGAAATCTGCATGCATCTGTGGGTATTACTTTGCTTTTTATGTCAATCATATAATTTGCCTCACTTTTCTCTCAGAAATAAAATTTTGGTGCACAAATAAACTAGAGCCAGGCACAAACCATAGATCGTCTCTAGCAAGTAATTAGTATTTGATGGCCAGCTGTTTTCCCATTGCTTAGAGAAATTATAAGTTGTTTCATTATATAGAAATCTGCCACTAGTTTCCTCTGAGCAGCTACCACACTAACTTTGAGAAGCTATTAGATTTCAAGAGCTTCTCAATTTCACTGTTAGGTCTTATAATTTCCACAGTGCTCAAATTTTAAATTATCTGATTTTATTTGACTTATTCTCTAAAGGATTATCTATTGTTTTGAGGTTCTTGCTGTCAAGACAATCACAAAAGAATTATGGATATGGCAAAAATGTTGCATCATTGATTTCCAGCCTCATTTTGGATGTAAACCTTCAGAGTTATATTAGTTGTATTAAGAGTAATGGTGGATTCATATTGTTCATTAATAAATGATGTAGGTACAGAGACAGATAGACAGATGATGAGAGGTAGCTGAAAATCGTCCTTGTTTCAGTTGGAGGTATAATGTCTTGTGAAAGTTTATAGTTAGTAATAATAGTTTAGAACTGCTTAGATGATTTTCCTTGATTTATAGTTTAGGCAAGATAGCTGTATATCAGAAAACAATTTTTAGAGAAACATAATTTTATGAATAACATCCAAATTTTACTTGCACAGACTCTAATTATTACATCTTATACTCTTATTTATTTAATATTTTTGGTTTTTCAAGGTGGGGTCCTGCTGTAGCTCAGGCTGACCTGGAATTCACAGGGTAGCAACCTTGTTACCTCAGCCTCCCAAGTGATGGGATTAAAGGTGTGAACCACCACACCTGGCCCTTATATTCTTAATTTTGTATATTAGATTATTATGTGATCAATTGATTTGAATAAATCATTTTTCTTTACCAATTGGAAAGCACACTGAACAACTTTTCAACTGTTTCATACCTAATTGAGTCAGACACAGAGGCCTGACTGTCTTATTTTTCCCTTTTGGTGTTAACTTAAATCTCTGTATTTCTGGAGCAGTCTGTAACTAATGTATTTTGCTTCCATTTGACTGAACACTGGAGGAACATTTTTTTGAGGAAAATAGAAAATAATGAGAACTAAAGTTGGAAAATGTGTTGGTATGTTTATTTCCAATGAAAAAGAAATAACTGAAAGGGATAGAGATAGCCCTTCAGATATTTGCAAATGCAACATGAGGAGCAGAAGAGACAAAGTCATGATGTGCATTTCTAGTCTTTTAGCTTTAAGAAAACAAAAGTTGGCTCTCAAGAGATTGCTCAGTGGTTAAGGCACTTGCCTGCAAAGCCTAACAACCCACATTCGATTCTCCAGTACCCATGAAAAGCGAGATGCACAAAATGGCTCATGCATCTGGAGTTCCTTTTAGTGGGGGGAGGTCCTGTCCCACCCATTGTCTGTCTGTCTGTCTCTCCTTGCAAATAAATAAAAATTAAATAAAGCACAGGTTACTCTTTGGGAAAGCACATAAAATTATCTGTACATATAAGTATTTTGGGTCCCTTTTACTAAGACTCCAGGATGGACAGGCTGTGGATATAGTGCAATTGGCACAGTGCTTGCTTAGCATGAACAAAGCTCTAGGCTTGCTCCCCAGCACCACATAGTCAATGTATGCTGGTACACACCTAGAATCCCAGCACGTAAGAGGTTGATAAAGGAGGATCAGAAGGTCAGGTTCAGCTATCTAAAGAGTCTGAGGCCAGCCTGGCATATGTGAGACCTGACTCATTAAAACAAACTAATAAATCGAAGTTGCAAACTAGAAAGAGTCAAGGGACAAATCATTGTATTAGTGCTTCTAGATGCATCGGCATATTTTATTTCCAAAGCCAGGGCATAAAATCATAGCCATCTTTGAACTTAGATGTATATTGCATTATTTCCCCTATCTGACCACTTGACTCAACCATCCCATTTACACTGTCATATATTGGTTTGTTTTCTATCCTCTAACATTGTAATAAAATATGTATACTTTATATACTCTTCAAGGCCCTTGGAAGGTCAGGATGACCTAATGTCCAAGGTGGTTATGAAAAAGGTAAAGCACCACGTAAATTTAGTTCAATGTTTTGTAAATAACCAAGTTTGGATTAGTTTATTGCTACTGAAAGAATTCTGTGTGGCTCTTCCTATAGTAGAAAGTGACATGGGTAGGTTATTTATAGTTTTCCTTTTTAAAGACAATTTTTGTGCAATGCATAGTTCTTGACAGGAAAAAATAAAGCTTATCTCTAACCTACACTATGAGATTTTTTATTGCATATTTACATACATTTGCAAGTAAGCTATTTCAATATGATGAGATCATGATTTAAAGTCTCTATAGTTAAGTTTAATATATAAATATTCACTGTTAAACAGTAGGCTCATTACTACTCACTGCAAACAAGATAGTAAATAGCTTAAGTCAGTACTTGGTGCTCACTAAGCCTGGGAATCATCCTTGTAGCCAGTTTTATGAATTGATGGTGATGGGTC
Source organism: Zapus hudsonius (assembly GCA_004024765.1). Lineage (NCBI taxonomy): Eukaryota > Metazoa > Chordata > Mammalia > Rodentia > Dipodidae > Zapus > Zapus hudsonius. Next base: position 46,362 of record PVHP010000787.1, on the reverse strand, counting down.
TCGCTGTTGGAGGTAATCTTCCCATCTTTCAATGCAGCCCTATGATTTGTGTTTCATTGCTTTTCCTTTGATTCCTACAAGCCTCACTCATTTGGAACATGTTTGTGTTTCACTAGCCAGTATGTCACTAGCATCTATTTTGTAAAATTAGGAAGATGGGTATTGCTTTTGTTTTGCACATTTGAGGCATATTCAATAAGAAAGAGTATATTATTCATAGTGATATGAGAAATGCAATTTTTTTCTGTCGTTACGTGACTATAAAACAAGAACCAGTACTTGTTTTCCTCTATCTGAAGCATCCATGTGAGTGTAAATTTCTATATATCATATCTATAGCATGTCAAATGTGAATTTAAACAGTAAAATTAGTAGTTTTGGTATTTTATATATACAATTATCACAACTATGAGTCCAGAATTATTGTTTTTATTTTATTTTATTTTATTTTAATTTGATTTTTCGAGGTAAGGTCTTGCTCTAGGCCAGGCTTACCTGGAATTCACTAGGTTGTCTCAGGGTGGCCTTGAACTCATGTGATCCTCCTATCTCTGCCTCCCAAGTGCTAGGATTAAAGACATGAACCACCATGCCCAGCTCATGTCCAGAATTCTTGATAATGAAAATTTCTAGTGACAATGAGAAAATATAGATAAAAATATAATATAATTACATAGTCTATCTTTAATAAATTCAGTTCTTACTAGGACATTCCAAGTTATATTATGTAATTAAAGCTACCAATGAAATATGTACTATGTACCAATATCTCTCTGCACAGACATGCACATCCCCATTCAACACAAAATATTTTAAGAAAATACTTCTGGTTTCAACAATCTGTTACTGAATATTGAATGTTGTTTATCTGTCTATTCTTCAAACTATTCAAATATTCATTCATTTAAAGCATATTTGTTAGGTATGGATGTTTTCTCTAAAATTTCTAAATTTTATACATTTTGATTGTATTGAATTTTTGAATTAAAAATAATCTGTCACCCTCTTTTTATGTCTGGCTTGCTTTTCAAAGATTTTAAACATATAAATTCTGATCTCCAATGAACTTAATTTAAGATAACACAGTGTGTTTTGCTGGGAGTATTTCTTTTCTGATTGGGCTCTGGAATAAAGGCATTTTAGGGGTGATAGGATACAGAAGGTGTGGATCCAACTTCATAAAAAACTCTTAAGATGTGTGATATTTATCAACTTTGTTATAGGCCAGCTTCCTAATTGACCTCACTGCTAACAGTCTTTTCACAATGTCATCTGGAGTTAATGTTTTTGTAAAAAAATATGTATATTCAAAATCATGTGTGTTCATGTCATAGGTTCTGAAAGATGTTTAGGTATATTTTATTGTCTCTTTTACCTCAGCTTTCAAATTTTGATTAGAAATTTGATGGTTTGATCCTTTTAATACCTTAGGAACTTTTACTGACAAATTATTCTGCATTGGGATAATTTATTGTAGGTCACTTTTCCTGCCCGCCCCCCATTCTTGAAGGCTCGCTATGCCTCTCTCATGCTATGATTAATTCTTGTTGATGGATGCTTGTGTCATTAGGCAGTAATTTCCAGACATACTTTTACACTGACAATGGTGGAGGGTTTAATGAGATGACTGTGAAAAATTCAGCTTTTAGATATCTGGTTGTCTCAAGTTTTCTAGGAGACAGGGCCAGAGAGGACTGAAAGAATCATAGAATTATAAGGGTATGATTAATTGAAATTCTCCTCAGAGTCATCAGGGTGGGGTGTCATTCATCAATCTGATTTGATATGGGGGATGTGGGACTTCAAGGTTAGGCAAGGTGACATAGGAATTTCACAGGAACAGCACTTTTCTTTATTCTCTTCTGAATGGAGTTTATCAATCCATAGTAGCCAGAAAAAAAGAAAGTTCTTAAGGAGGCTCTATGTCACTCTATGACACCAAATCCAGTCTTTGATTCATGTCTTAGATTCATTCCTTTTCTTATGCTATAGAAAAGATTTTTTTGAACATTAAATATATATAAAAAAAGAGGGACAGAAAAAATTGCTTAAACATTTAATGTTATAGTGCTTTCAAAAACAATAAAATATGAATATTCATGAGTCATATTGTCAATACAATAGGAAATAATAAGGAACATTAATATGTTTGATGACATTTTGGTGGGTCGAGAAATAGGACAATTCTGTCTGCTTATATGGGGAAGCTCTTGAGAAACAGATACAAGAACTGTGTCTTAAAGACATCTTTAGAAAACATGGCTTGATCTACAGCATGGAAAATCCAACCATGCTTTCCCACCACAACCCACTAACTTACACGTCTAGGTAACAGGAGTTGAGTTTACATTGTCATCAGCAGTTGGTAGCTTTTGATAAAAGCCTTCCTCACTGGGGTAGGATGACAGTTCTTGGTGGCTGTGACTTGTATTTTCCTGATTGACAATGTCGTCAGGCATTTTTTCATCTATGCTTTGGCCATTTGTAGTTCTTGTTTTGCAGATTATTCACGCCATTTGCCTATGTTTTTACTGGATTTGTTTTCTTTTTGGGGTTCTTGAGTTTCTTATAGAGTCTTTGAACTTTATGCTGCACAGAGGGCTGGCAAATATTTTCTCCAGCTCTGAAGGCACCTCCTCACTCTTGATCGTTTCCTTTGCTACACAGGTTTTTATTTTGCTGTAATCTCATTTATCACCTTTTGTTCTTGACTACAGTGGATTGTTTTAAGTCCAATTTCTCTTTGAAGGGGAATAACATAATTGCTTTACCAATTCATAGTGTGGAAGGAATATACACCAAAAGAAAATAAACAAAAAATTTAAAAGCATAATTCATTCAAGTGTTAGAATGGGGTTTGCTAGTGATATACAGAATGGCTTGGAACAGCAATGGTTCATGTGTTCGAAGGTTGGCTTCCACCATGGTGACACTGAGAGGTCAGGGAGCCTTTAAGAGGTGGGGCTTTAGTGGGATGTGACACAACATCATTTGTTAGAATTAATAATACTTTGAGGAGTATGTTTTCCAGAGATTCATTTAAGGGAGGCAAGAATGAGGGAGAGAGAGGGAGAGAGGGAGAGAGGAGAGAGAGAGAGAGAGAGAGAGAGAGAGAGAGAGAGAGAGAGAGAGAGAGAGAGAGAGAGAGAAGGGGAATAGTTCTCTTGCTGTTATATCATCCTGAAGGCTTTTACCTTAGCCCAGTTCTCATGGTTTTCATTCTCTGTGGCCTCCTAAACTGGGAGCTAAATAAACCTGTTTTACATATTACCCAGCCTTTAGACTTTTGTTGTAGCGATAAAAAGGGATAATACAAGGTGTCTACTAATTGAAAAAGATTCAAATATTTTTTTCTTACAACAGTTTGTTAGACACTAGAGATAAAACAGAAGTTTTTCTTGTTTGACAGCATCTCATATCAATTTAATTAAGTGATATGAAAATACCAATAAATAACCAGATGTATCAATTTATTTCACTCCTTAGCTATATCTCTCAACTATTGCATCCTTAGGAATATTTCCCTAAAAATATTTTTTTAAAGAGAATTTATTTGCAAGCAGAGAAAGACAGAGATAGAATAGGTGTTCAAGGGCCTCAAGCCACTACAAACTAACCCAGATGCATGCACCACTCTGTGCATCAGGCTTTGCATGGGTACTGAGGAATCAAACTCGGGATGTTAGGTTTTGTAGGCAAGTGCCTCAACCTTTGAGTCATCTCTCCAGCCCCATCAGCCAGCTTGCCTAGACAGTCTACTGGTCTCTGCCCCTGAGTGCTGAGGGCACAGGCGTGTGCTTCCCTGCTAGCTTTTATGTGGGTTCTGAGGAAAGAAGCAGGTCTTCATGCTTGTGCAACAGGAGCTTTACAACTGAGCCCTCTCTTAACCGCTGGTTCTGTTATCAAACTTTATATTTAATTTAGAATCCGAAGTAATTGGTTTTATTACAGCAGTGATGACTTACTGGAAAGCTTTGAGCCTAATGGCATGATATAAACTTTGAGGACTCACTCAGGCTGCTGGGTTGAGACTAATTTTTAAATATATTGGAAAAAAAGCAGGAAGAAAACTCATTTACTAACCATATTTATGTGGTATATAGTATATTCCTATTTTAAGAGCTAAAGGTGAATAAAACCAGAGTTCCTGCTCTCATGATATTTACCTAAAAGCAGATAGTTGATCAAGGGACACTATGGAGAAAAATCACATGTAAAAGGCAGAAATTGATGAAGAGGGTATTTAGTCTATTCTGTATTAAAGATTATGGAGAGAGTTTGTAAAAAGGTGACATTCGAATAAAGACTAGAAAGAAGTAAATATGCCTCAGTGAACAGGAAGCAGGAAGCTCTAGGGCCTGTTGAGCCCCTGGGGTGGAGCTGGGAATGGAAGTGATGAAGGTTGTCAGAAGGAAGTGAGAAGGTACTTGAGGGTTTTATGTGGGATGACATGCACAACTCTTTAAAGCCTCGAGTAGAGTGGAAGCATTATCTCAGTTACATTTTGCAATGTGCAGTGTGGAGAATGGAGGGTTGTGCCAGGCTGTTCTGACAGAGGGAGATTTGAACCAGTCCAATTTCCTAAAAGGAATCCCCCTTCCCATATGTGAAAAATGCGATGAGATGCTGGTCTCTCATGGCTAGTTTCATCAGTTTCAGTTTATAAGATGAAGTCAAGCTTTCCTTGCAGTGGCCTTGGCATCATTGATCTTCAGGCTGGTAACCCTGATGGAAAACACTTATGTTATTCCTTAACTACTTGTAAGAACCAGAGGGATGGAATTTACTGGTTGACTGAGCTGCTGGGTCAAGTAGAGGGTGCATATAAACTAAAAGTCCTGGAGTGATTGCTTCTCAAAAGAGAGAGAGAGAGAGAGAGAGAGAGAGAGAGAGAGAGAGAGAGAGAGAGAGAGAGAGAGAGAGAGAGAGACGCTTTTTATTATACAAAGGAGGCCTGAGTGACAGCAGGCAGGCTAAAAAAAAAAGATGTAATTTCTTCAATATGCCATACCTTCAATGATATCTTAAGATAATTTCTATGTTCCAAGGCCATCAAGGCCAGCTTAATGGGAGACAATGGAAGCTTTGTCAAGACTAGGAAAGCAGGCAATGTTTCCAATCTTAGAGAGATGATTGGTACTGTTGGAGGAAAGTCAGAATTTCAATTTGTCAGCAACTCCTAAAGATGTGCCAAGCTACAGGATTTTGCTCAATGTTTCACCGAATGGATTCCACTTTCATTTCACTTAACCATAGCTTGCACTTACATAATGGTACTATTGGAGAAGGATGCTTAGTGGTGCTTGGAATAGACAATAACTATAATTTCATACATGGAGAGATAGTTCTCAAATCACTCCAAGACTCACGTGGGTTAAGATGGATATAACTACTCAGTTTCAACTTCTTTTCTTATTTCTGTTCTACTTTCTTTCACGCGATTAATTAATTAATTTATTATTTATCAATTAATTAATTTAGTGAAAATTGAAATTTGACTTACCAGTATGAGTCCCCAGGATGCCATTAGAGATCTAAATTAGGGTCTAAAGAATCTGTTTGAAAGTTTTTAAAATATTGATGTATGTCTAAGTTACTTTGTTGTACAAATTTATTAACATCTCATTCTGTAGTTATGAAAATTTGTTTTGCAATTAGTATTTAATGTGTATTTTGATATACAAATGCAAATTACACAATGAATTTTCATTTATATGTAACTTGTGGCAATTTCTCACTCCAATATTAGATCAAACTTTATGAAGCTACAATATTTCTAATAAAGCTAACTTTGGTATAACTATTATGAAATGCAGTGAGGTTGTTGCAGAACAAACCTTTTATATATCTGTTGTGCTGATTTGGATGAGATCCTGAATTGAAATAAGTGATTGAATTTAAAAACTATGTGCACATATGCATATGAATAAACATATGTATTTAAAAGATTACAAACTTTTTAAAGAGTGTATCTATTGATTGAATAAGCTAGGTTCTGAGTTATTTTGACAAGAAAATACATACTTGCCCTGTTTGGGGAGCACAGCCCTGAATTTCGAGAAGACTAACCTCTGGAACTTTCCTATCTGGAGGTCGGTAAACTCCTTCAAAAAGCATAGCCTGAGAGCTAACTCTTGGAATACCCAGTCCAGGAGTGGGCTAACTACCTCTAGCATAAGCCTGAAGAAAAAAGAAATCAATGAGAAGTTTTGTTTAAGCCATTATAGACCTGATGCATCTGCTGTCATCCCTGCTCTGATGTCACTGCAGCTGTGAGACCTTCTCTTCTGCATCCAGGTGCTCATTGGCACTTTTATTGAATAGTGAAAAACTAGTAACATGTGAACAAGTAGTACACTGTATGCATGGAACACTGTATGCAAGAAGCTTTTGACCTTGCATAATCCTTAAACATTTATTAAATGAAGAGGCTTGGGGGTCTGGCTTGCTGGACTCTGCTGATCCAGAACACACTTACAGTCTGATCACAGGAAGCCCACCTGTTGTCTTCTCCAGACCTGTGGGCCCATAGTTCCTGACCTCATTATCCTTACACTATGATCAGTTCTTCTCATGCATGTGTGTCTGTTCTGAGGAAAAGAGCATACCTTCAGATCAGTCAGAATTTCTAAACATGTCTTGTCACTATTGGTCATTTGCCCTGTTCAGGCCAAAGATACACCAAGGCAGAGGAAAGCTAGTCACATTACTTTAAGCAGGTGGATCACACAGTTGTAAGATTAACTTTAGGGCAAGTTATAAGTAAGGAATTTAGTGTCTCACACCCATATTATCAGAAAAGCTACTTGTAAGGTCCATGAGAAATGTTTCCAGTTTGCATAGTTCATTCCCATAATTTGTTCTTACAGTTCATTCTCATGCATACTTCTCTTTTTCTGGTCAAATATTAAATTATTTATTAGAGCTGGGGCGATGATTTAGAAGTTACAAGTGATGCCTTAATCTATCTATTATTGAATAACTCTCCTTTGTAACACTTAAAGTCATGATTATATAATCATGTAATCTTTCTGACTAAATTTTGTTAAAAAATTTTTTGATCAGAATAAAATACTTCTAAATTTAATTTGATTTTGGGGGGAGTTTTTGGAGAAATAGGAATGAACATATCTGGCATACAGAAATAGAAGCTTAATAAACATATTCTTTAAAACATTTATGTACACTTGTCCTCTAGTTTCCTCAAGGAATTGGTTCCAGGAAACCTGTAACACCAAAATCCGTAAATACTCCAGTCTCTTATATAAAGTAGTGTAGTGTTTGCATACATGCTATAAATTTCCATCATATACTTTATCCTACAGATTACTTATAAGTCCTAATTCAAAAGTAATAACATATAAATATTCATAATGTATTGTTTTGGAAATAAAGACATAATCTGTACATATTCAGTAAAGTTGCATTTTTCCCAAATATTTTTTGTTCTTATTTTTATGAGGTACGGTTTCACTCTAGCACAGGCTGATTTAGCATCCATTCTGTAGTCTCACGGTGGCCTTGAATTCAAGATGACCCTCCTACTTTTGTCTCCCAAATGCTGGGGTGCAGCGAGCTCCTCGGCCAGCGAGGAAGAACAACCACCACTCGAGGATTCTTCTCAAATCACACTTTATTGGAGAGCCTTTTGATTGAAGGGAGAGCAGGAAGCGAGGGGCCCTGAACACTAGGAGTCAGTTGCTTATATAGGGAGCAGGGACACGGGTTGCCCCATGATTGGCTGATGCCAGCTCGCCATCACCAGGCACCACGGGATTGGCTAGGGACCAATACATAATCCGCGCATGTGCAAAGCCAGAGGCACGGCTCTCACCAAAGCATTGCCTAATATGGAGTTGTTTACCAATTAGCTGCAAGGAAGTGGGTGCCATCTTGTAATGGTGATTGTCCTGGCTCCCTGCACTGGGGTTAAAGGTGTAGGCCACCATGCCTGGCTTAATTTTTTTCTTTTTCCTTGCAATTTGAATCTGCCACAGTAGAACCCAAGGATATGGAAGGCTGCCTGTACATTTACTGCACATAATAATGCTTAAGAAATGATTTATTCAATTAAACATTATTTACAACTCACCTCCACAAATGGGCTGCATATATTTGTAGCTAGAGTATAATAACATATGACTGTGAATCCATGAAATAAAGAGGGAAAATTCAAGCACTAAAGAGGGAAAGAGGCAAGTAGATAATATCTTGATTGATTCCTTCATCTTTGTTCCTGTTAGAAGTCAGGGTTTAGGCTCGTTTGTCACTGTGTGGCTTGGTAATAGAAACTGTTTTCATATATCAGGATTTCTTGACTCAGGAGGTTCACTAACAATAGATGGTGGTTTCACACATAGCTGTCACAAACAGAAAAAAAAAAAACCACATCTTTGGATTTCTAAACTTTTTATTGGAGTCCATATTATCATTTCAAATGTACCAAGCCATGAAAAGTGACTCCACTCCCTCCTTAACTTCAAAACCTGTAACAGTCTAGAGGAAGCGAGGAACCCTGCGCTTTGATCATCAATACAGAGTCTACATAAACGGAGCTCTACGGGTGATATTATGGTAGTTGATACTTGAAAAAACACTGGGGGTTGAGTGAGGAAAGTGCAACTTTATCTCTTTGCCTTGGACATTGCAAAATTCCTAATGTAAGAAGATATCTTCTTCCTCATCCTCCCCCTCCATCTCCAACACTAATGCTGAAAAAATGGAGAACTTCCAGTGACATGTTTGGTCTCCAAACTGCCAGAAATTGGAGTGCAACAGTGTTTATATACAATCCTGATTAGAATTCTTTGGAGAATATCTGCTTCATTGGTTCTGCTTTTTCTGAGAGCAGGCAGAGCCCTAAAGTGAGACTGTTCTTATTTTTCAAAAGCATAACCTATTCTGAAAAGTGTTCTCTTCTTAATAGAAATGAGCCATCAGAATAGAAAAGAATTGCTTGCTTGTCTTACGACTAATATGCATGGATAATCGATTTCCTGATGTGAAATACATAATCTACTTTAGAAATCGTGTTTTTCTCCAAGGCTGTAGGCATAGATTGATTTTTAAAATGTAAAATATCATCTGGGATGGTCTCACTTTTAATTTAATTGTATTGGGATTTTATGATTTTTTTTCTTTCTGGACACTCCATTCCCTGTAAGTTTATTTTGTAAGCTTTTTGGCATCTAAGGAGTAGGCAAGGTGGGTACAAGGATCCACTGGTTTATCAGTACCATCCTACGCCTTTCCAATGTCAAGATCTTAGAAAAATGTGAAGATTTTCTCTATCCTTAGACATTTTTAGAAATCAAAGTTGGCCTGAGAGCAATGTGATCCACACTTCCATTTGCAAACATTAATAAAATTAGTGTTTTAGTTTGATTAAATATGCTACTATCCTAATTAAGGAATGGGAGATATAAGCATTTATTGAAGTTCTTTGTTATTTAATTCAATGATTGTTTCTCTTTAACGATATATTTTACCCTATGTTAAAATCTTTAAAGTATGGGCAAGATACATCCATACTCATTGCATGCATCTACCATAATTACATCTAAAATAAGATTGAGTATCATAGCAACCAGAGATTCTGATTTATGCTTAAAATAGGATTCCCCAAAAGGAGAAGAAAACTGACTTCATGAAATGCTGTGCCTGTAAATTTCTGTAATGATTCAATAAACGTGGTAAGTGCTATAAGCACATTGGATTCAAAAAGAACCTGTGATGGTTCCAAGAACAGATGTCTTATCTCATTTCATTTCTCTATTCTTTTGTAATAGTATCAGAACCTAAAATAGTGACTAACACAATAGATGTTTGTTAAGTGGGTGAATAAAGCAGCAGATTATCATACACCATCCAAAAACACACATTTGGGAAAATTTCACTAGTTTATCACTTGTAGTTTGCAGAGATGATCTCTCTCACATAAAAATTAACATCCAAAACAAGTTAGTAAACAACAAATTATAAATAAAACTTTCTACTTTTTGTTTAAAAATTAAGAATGTAGTACAGGAATGAAACATTATCTATGAAATTAACTGAATTTTAATGGTTGTATGATCTTTCCTATATTTAATATATGGTTAGTTTAGTTTTAAAGTCATGTAGTTACCATAAAATATTTATGAGTATCAATGGTTGTTAAATATTATTCTCTTAAAGAAATGAGCAAACTAACATATCTGAGGTTAGAAAGGCACTGTAGTCTTCTAAGAGTTAAGAGTGGCATTTATTGTGAGTACATCTAGGGACTGTAATATACATGAGCGAGGCTGGAAAAAAAAATCCAGTAAACTCTGTTACTGTTTTACATGGGGTAACAGTTTGTTTTCACTTTCAAAGTAACTGACTTAATGCACCAACTAGGCATACCTTTGGGTGCTTCTGTGAAGGTGTTTTGGGATAGTGGGAGGAAACATCTACTCTGAATGTGTGCAGCACTGTTCCATAGGTTCCACCCACATCCCACCTTAACTTCTCTGCCATGATGGACCGAGACCTCTCAAACTGTGAGCCAAATGAAACAAACCTTCCTTCCATTTTGAAAATAAGTAACTAATACTTCCAGTTTTGAAAAAAAAGTAACTAATACAGAAAATTGGTACCAAGGAGTAGAGCTGCTGCTATGATAAACCTGGCTGTGTTTCACAGGCCTCTGGAATGGGTTGGAAGGAGGTATGTGGGAGCTGCTGGAACTTTGGGATAGAGCAGCTCCAGAATGCTATCATCAGAGCTTTATGGGCCAGTGAAGCAGAATCATGGCAAATCAGAATGCCAATAGAAGTGTGGACAGTAGAGGCCTGGCTTGAGAGGTTTCAGATGGGAACATGGAGTCTTTGGGGGAACTGAGCCAGAGAACACTCATCATATATTCTGACCAAGAATCTAGCTGCATCTTGCCCATATCCTGAAGTTTTGCACACGGCTGAATTTTGAAGTAATGGGCTAAGTTGTTTGGCAGAGGAAATTCTGAGAAAGCATAATATTCAGGCTGTGGCATGGTGAATGTCTACTGGTCTTAGTTGGATATCTGCAGTGATTGAAATCAGAAAGATATGAAAACATGTTCAATTTGGTGAGGAAAAGAGCATGAGTAAGATTGAAGTTGCATTGAAGTATTCACTTTGTGTAAATGTAAATATATTTGAAAGGAACCCAGGTATAGAGACCTAGGTTCACAGAGGTCACAGCAGCTGGGGTAGAATGTGCCAGACCATGTTTTCAGCTGGTAGCAAAACTCAGCAGCATCATTTGCATGGCACTGGTTTTGCAGGTATGCAGAATGCAAGAGTTAGCAGGGCATGAGTCTTGCATGAAGGTTCCAGAAAGCCTTTGAGTTCAGTCATTATTTGGCAAATTTGGGTTCTTTGCAAGGAGGCCATTGCTGGAGGTTTTGAAGGGGAAGCTGAAGTTACAATGGAGACTCAGATACAAGGGTCATGGCATGCATGTCTGCGGAGGAAAGCTTCATGCAGCAAGTAGAACGAAACTCCATGTTTCATAAGGCTACATAGCCATAGAGGAAAGGTCTCCAAGTTCATCAGAACACAGTGATGACACCAAGAACTCTTGGTGCTAAGGTTTTGTTTGTCCTGGGCGTGGCTCTTGTTTGGTTCATCTTTTTAATGGTTGCACTCCCATTCCTCATGCTTACTATGTGTCATTGTATTTTGACTTCATAGTGGTTCACATTTAAACAAATTGCCTTGTCTCTGAAAAGATTGGGGCCATTAAATAGTTTTGAAGTTGGAATGAATGTAAATTGCATCCCCTCCCCTCCTCTCCCTCCCTCTTCCTTTCCCTCCCCTGTCCTTTCCTCTCCTTTCTCTTCTGTTCCCTTCACTTCTCACCTACCCTCTCTTCCCACTCCCCTCCCTTGTCCCAGTCCCCTCCCCTCCCTTCCTGTCCCCTCTATTTTTCTCTCTGCTTCCAGACTGTAGAATAAGGAGATCAGCCCCCTTATCTCACATTGTGACTTCCCCATCTTGATGTACTGTACCCTCTCAAATATGAACCAAAATTAACCCTTCCTTAAGTTGTTCCCGTCAGGCATTTTGTCACAGCCATGTGACAAAATTAACTTACAAAATCTGCCTCTGAAAAATCTTGGGAAATTCCTTTTTAAAAAATATTTTAATTTTTAGTGGTTACATAGTCTGAGAACAGGAAAGATCACATTCTATTATGATTAGAAATGATTTGGAAATGGAGATTTAAAACATGGCTTAACTATTTTTTTAAATACAGAATTTAAAGGCAGAAGTACTCAAAATAAAAATTCAGTAATATAGAATATATTTTAACCGCAAATACAAGCCTACCATAATTTTAGGCACTTATATCCAGCAGTGTCGACAACTAAGCCCTTACCTGACCAGCTAATATTTATTTCTACTTAAGGACAATAAGAAAAACGAAAATTTATGAATGGTGCCTTGGTGTTGTAGCACATACTCATTCTAATTAGCTTTCTACTATGTTAGACAGTTTGCCTTTGCTTCCTGTATTGCATATATACATATTATGTATATTAAATATTTGAATTCTCTAATTCTTGTGAAATTTTCACCTACTAGTTTTGCCCATTTTCGTGATATTTTTGACATTCTTGACCTAAATTCCTATTATTTGGGGGAAGAGATAGAAAGTATCTCACTCTGTAGACAAGACTTTGGCCCTTGCGATATCTTCAGGTTGACCTCAGCCTGGCAGAAATCCTCCTGCCTCGATCTCATGCATGCTGAGATCACAGGTGTGGACTTTGATGCCTGCCCTCTGCTATTACGATTATGGTTAACCACTGGTAGTTCTCAGATTCTATCATTTCTTTTACATTTATGAGCTAAAATTGTGGTGGTTGGAAAGCCCTTTCTCCTCCCTTCTCTTCTCTTACTAGTGTTTATGTATGGTGTCCTAATTTATTCAGTTGGATATATACACTATTAGGAGTATTTATATTTAAGCGTTTCTATACTTAAATAATAAGTATATAACATTTATATGCATTTATATTTAAGTATTTATATACTAAATTATTCCAGATTTGGCAAATAAGTCCTCTTCAAGCTTGTTTCTGAATTCATCTGCCATACATATTCCCGTCATTGTGTATTTATTTAATTTGAACATAGTACATTCCAGGATCTCTCTTTAATATAATTTTTATTTGGAACTTTAAAATATGCACATTTGGCAAATGGGTCCTATTCCCATTGGTTACCCTCTTTGTCTCCTCTCTTTTGTCCGGATTCCACTGAGGGTATTTGCTGTGATGTCATGATTGCACCAGTTGGTTCCTTGGGGGTATGTATCGCTTGCATTCTTTCTGCTTCCCTTGTGTTCATTAAGCCCCCTCTTTTGAAATGTTCTCTGAGCCTTGTGGGACTTTCTAGAATATTTCTTTAGTTTTGAGCTCTCAGCAACCTCTTATTTTCTACTTTGATAAGTTTTGAGTGTCTTCAGTATATACAGCCAGCTCCCCAGTTCTCTGAGTAGCAGTAAGATCAGCAATAATATTGAATCTAAAAAACAATCTCTCTCTCTCTCTCTCTCTCTCTCTCTCTCTCTCTCTCTCTCTCTCTCTCTTTTTGAGGTAGGAGCTCACTCTAACCTAGACCAACCTTGAATTCACTCTGTAGTCCCAGGATCGCCTCAAACTCACAGTGATCTTCCTGCCTCGTCTTCCTGAATGCTGAGATTAAAGGCATGCTCCATCATGTCTGACTCAGGATTTCTGTTGTGTGTGATTTTTCTTGTCTCTTGGTCTTCAAACTATCGATCTAAAGCATTTCAAACTCTGGTATACCTTGGTGATGTGTGTGCACATTGTAATTGGCATACCATAGCTCCCAGACTCAGTGTCTAGAGCTCGTAGACCTATAGGTAGATATGTATCTCTATCTGCATCTAATCTCTGTTCGCCTTTTCCCCCCTATAAACCTGACTTCTATTTCCAATTTCTTTACATGGTTACTGGCCTTCTGTCCCTCTTAGAGGCCTCTGCCCTGGAGGCCTTTCTTTTTCCTCATAGGGACTGTCTTAATGGCTTCCTGATGATATTAAGAAAAATGCAAAGGGGATATTAATTTTAACAAGTGACTTGTAGCGTTTCCAACACTATGTTAAATGAATGATATTTAGTAATTTTCAGGTAACATTGTGATATTGATCAATAATACCTTTTTTTTGTTTGTGTTTGGGGGGTTGTGATGTGACATGAGTGTGGGGTACTTTCACATGCCCTGTGCACACATATTTGGAGGCTAGGGTAGAACCTTGGGTGTTCTCTATCACTCTTACATTTTATTTTATTGAGATGGAATCTCTCACTAAACCTGATGTTGACATGTTTTGGTCAGTTTCGCCAACTAGGCTGATCAGAAATTCCCTTGCCTCTGCCTCCATCAGACTGGGTTACAGTGTGCTTGGCTTTGCCCTTACCTGGGTCCTAGAGATAAAACTCAGATTCTCATGTTCACATGACAAGTGTTATTACTTCCATCTCCACAGACCAATAATATCATATCTCGTGAAGAAAATTTAGATTGCAGTTTGCTTTGTTTGATAGGTGTACCTCTAGCTGTGTTGTCCCTTAAAATCTAACACTTTATTTTAAATGGCAATAGTCATGTCTTTGGATTCCATTTTTTTGCTGTTTGTAATGTGTTTCAGTCTTCAAAGGGAAAAAGAATGACTACATGGATTTCTTGATTTCAATTGTCTAATTGCTAAGGGGTATTCTATCCAACTTTTTAAAATAGAAAATGACCATTTTTTAAAAAAAATTAAAAACATGAGTAAATTAAAAATAAACTCCCTAATGGGGAAAATGATCTATAATCACTCAAAAATTTGTGAACCTTGAAGAAAGTTAAAAATGGAAATGTCCTGACATTTTTGTTTTAAAGGTTGCATTTAAAAATAAAAGTGGCTTGAAAGACAAAATCCTTGATTAGACACTGGACCTTAACATTTGTGTAAACAAACACTTCAGAAAAAAAAATGCTCAGGAGTAGGCAGTATTTTCCCAGAAAAGCAAAAAAAGGACATAATGAGTGGAAGCTAAATGTATTTCAGCAGGCACTTATAATTAGATCAGACTCTGGAAGTTGGCATGCACCTTCCAGATAAAGGAACCACACTTACTTCTTTGATTTAAATATTATTCATTCCTACAATCTTTCTTTTTAAAAAGTATTTATTTATTTATTTATTTGAGAAAAAGAGGCAGGTAGAAAGAGAATGAGCACTCAGGGCCTCCAGCCACTGCATTCTATCTCCAGACACATATACCACCTTGTGCACCTGGCTAGGGGATTGAACCTGGGTCCTTAAGGCATTTCAGACAAGTGCCTTAACCGCCGACCTATCTCTACTATCCTTCTACAATCTTTCTAACTCTTGGAAACATACCACTATTGACCTACAATGCATTTTTATTTTCAAAGTCTTTCCATCACCACTTTAAGTGTTCCATCTGGTTTTTATTTAAAGAGAAGCTAGTTGTTAGCGAGTTTCTCTTCCTGTTTTGCAGAATCTCTGCTTTGGTTTCAGCCCTCAGACATGAAGAATATAGATCACAGACTTGTCCCTGTACTGGCTGGCTACTATCAAGTTATCTGAATGATGAAATTTGTATAGTCATTGAAACTCTTTTTTTCCAGCATCTAATATGTGCAAAGTCTGCATGAGACAGTATTGCCTCTTTCAATAGCTTGCATTGATAGAAAGATTAGAAAATATATAGCATCCTAGAATTCTTATTGATTTGTTCATTTGAATAACATCCTTAGTTGTATATAGTATAAAGCAAGTCTACTTAAATAGAAAAGAGAAAATGATGGAAGGAATCAGCCATGGATACCCAGGTCATAAAATCAGTAGAGGATAAGGAGGTCTCAAGTGCAGGAAAAACTACCAGGGTTTGGATGGAGTTGACGTACACATGGCCAGTTTACACTTAGAGAACTGGGGTAGGTCATGTGGTTGTGAATAAGGTTCCATCTTCCTAACATGATCTTAAGTATCTGAGATGACCAAGAATCCAAGGTTGCCTGAGATAATTATGTTTTAACAAGCACTGAATGCTTTGTATCCTGGGAAACTTTAGTTCCAGCTAAACTGGAATGGCTGGTCACTTTCTAGGTAACATTTGTCTGATGTTCTATCCTTGTAGAAGATAGGAATTTAAATATCTCAGCTTAAATGGTAGGATAGTATGCTCACAATCAATCTATAAAAGCCTGAACATATGAGGTAAAATCTATAAAAATAATAATTTGGTGCAATTTAAGTTGCTGCTTTAACTTAATCAGCTACTAAAGCTATCTTATTGATCCATAGTTTTATGCAGATGTAGGCAGAGTTAAATTTATACAAAATACATCCATCTACTTTGTGGCTTACATTTAACAACTGAGTGAATATAGAATCATTCCTAAACCATTGTAAACTTCACTGGAACTCCTATCTGCTACATTTACTAAGCTCAAAATAAAGAGATTCCATCAAGTATAGTTTGATGACTAATGCTTTTCGACAAGTGCTTTTCAGAGTGTTCTTTCCACATTGTCTCATTTAATTCTCACGTCTCTTAAGTGGTACTGTGTCATCAGTGTTTTTATAAATGGAATTATTGATCAGAGAGACGTGTTCTTGTTCCCATATCTAGGAAGCAGCAAATCCAAAAAGGACTGATTCCTAGGGTTTCTTCCAACTAATTCTTAGTTTGCTCACTCTAGGTCCTGGCCATTTTAATATGTGAAAAAAGTTTACTAGGCATTTCTTTGCATATCAAAATTGAGAGATAAGTAGTAATATTTAATTATTGATTTAATCATTTAAATTATTTAACATGTTTTCAACCATGGAGCTATAAACCATTGGAAATGAGGAGATCCTATGTAAACAAAGGTTTGCATAATAAGATAAGCAACTTGTGAAACATAATTTTACTATTAAAGCTAAGTCAAAACATAGCAGGACACAGATAAATTGTTGACTCAAAGCCAACAGCAATCGAGATTATCAGGTATCTCATTCTGACAGATAAATTCCTAATTTTATTTTAAACCATCATACTCAGAAACAGGAATTATTAATTTGCACATTAAGTTTCAAATTACAGAATGAATATATATATATATGCACATACATGTATATTTAGAAAATTTATTTCTACTGAATAAATACATTGATTGCATTAAGATCTTTTTCTAACGAGTCATGATCTTTCCTTTCCTGTTGGCAGAACTGTGTTTACTTCAGCTCTTGTCACATTTACTTGCATTTGTTCTCTTGGTCATCTACAGTTAAGAAGGCAGTACTGGAATAAAGCATCTTGTTAGCAAATGACAGGGTTGTCCCTCAAATTAGGTGTGCTTTCTGAACAAAACTGCACTGTGTCTGAGTGCAGTAAAAAACATATCCTTTACTTTGATTTTTAAGAACCCAGTTCCAGTTTTGAACTCTTGTGGAGTAAGAGACAATTGACTTCTAAGACACAGAACAAGGAGAAATCAAGTCAAGACAGCTGGGAACTGGGATAAAAGTCAAAATTCCAGACAGATGTACAAGTGATAGGTATATAGGTACTAAAATATAATGCAAGATAAATTGTTTGAAAGAGGGCAATAATAAGCTGGGGATTTTCTAGTGGGCACCCTCTATCCTGGGGCAAGAATGTTTTTGGAATCCTGCAAAGACAGGATGTGATTCTTAGTTTAGTTGGATTGTCAGGTTGAACACTTAAGTGTTGTGGGCTGAGAGGCAGAAAAAGGAGAGTGAGTTTTGACAGCATAATGGATGACCCCAAGTCCTTTTTGATTGAATTATGTAATAGTTAAGGATAGGGCCATTATACTCTATTGAAACAATTAACTAACTTACACTAAATTATCTGTGTGACTGTTGATGGATAGCAGGTCTTAGTAGTGGGGATAAAAAAAGCACTTTGAATTTTTGAAAGTTTTTCTTCTGGATTAGAAATGATTATATTGAATTCTCAGTAGAAAGCATTTTTTTTTGATTTTGCAAAGGACTACACATATCACTTCATAGGAAAGCACAAACTCAGAATAAAAGTAGATGTAATATTTCAGAATAGCACCATAAGTGTAATATGGTTGTTAATATGGCCCAAAAGCCCAGCATGCATGTCTTTAAAAACAAACAAACAAAAAAGGTTGACAGAAGAAAACATCTCTCTTAGGAATGTAAGTTAGACCATCTGTCAAAGGGAGACTTGAAACCATATTTCCATTAGCACTGGCCATTGATCATTTGGCGAAGATGTCTGTAGACAAAATGCATAATCTATGTCATCTTGCACTATCTTATCTTACACATACAGGCCTCCAACATTCTTCAAGAAAGGCAACATGGGGCTCAGAATTTGAGCAGGATTGTTAAAAATGTGATTTCAGGAAAATAGTTCTATTGATATCAGTTGGAGAAAATGTAGTTGGAAAAAATGGATAGATGCTATATGTTAGATCTGGACCCAGTCAATCAGCTGTAATACTCTCTAAGGCCAAAGTCGGGAGCAGCTTCGTTCAGTTAATAATAACAAAAATTATTTATTTGATGAATAAAGATCAAGAAAGTGTTATAATATCATAAATGAATTAACTAGGAAATCAAGAAACATTTGGTTTCAGATGAGGAATCTTCAGAGATAACCATTAGTATATTACATAGAAATAACTTGAATCATTGAATTGCTTCTTCAGATATAATATTGTGTGGATAATAGCATATATATGTATACATATATATATAAAACATATATGTTATATCTTCTCAGAAAAATGGATTCATGCTATTTTTAACAATATGTTTGTGGGTGATATTTTAACATAAATAAATTTATAACACTTTCTACATTTTAAATCTCATGTAAATTTAATATTAGTATCTTTCTCAGTGTTTCCATGCTAGCAACAGCTCATGAATTTGTCTACTGATAAAGTACGAAATTCAGTTTATAGTCATCATGATTATTAACATATAATTGTTATTTAACTTTTTTCATGCAAATGGTGTTTTCCTTGAGAGCACGCTGAAGACTTTTTCAAAGTACATTTTCTCTATTTCCTTGTATTTCTCATTGTAAATCACAATGCTATGCAGCTAGTTGGTGTACACTTATTTATTGAAAATATGTAGTTCATGTTAATATGTACTAAATAGCTTGAAGGAATTTTAAATATTCAATGAGCATCAATAATTCATGTATGTATTAGTTAAAACCATCACTTCAGGACTGAGGCGATAGCTTAGTCATTAAAGGCACTGGCTTGCAAAGCCTGACTGTGTGGCTTGAATTCCCCAGTATTTTTAAAGACCATAAAAGTTTCCATTATTACATTAAATGTCTGTGAAACAAACTCAGAAAATCATTAATATGTCTCCTTAAATGATTAGTTTCTTTCCATTTGATAGGAAAATTTATTTTAAATTATCTTTACAACTTCCTTTTAGCTCAAGAACTATTTCTTAACTCCTACTACTGGCTTATAGAATCTGATTTCCTAACATATCTCTCTAACATCCAGGAACACCAGAATATCATGCTTAATGTCTGCCTCAAGCTGAAGGATGCATTTTAACGTGTAAATGGTGTTTCAGAGCGTGTTGGGAATGACTTCCTGACAGCTTTAATCAACTCTGACTGGAAGAATCACATCCCTTGGTAATGAGTTAACACAGTTCAGATGAGTGGAAGTCCATCTCCAGGAAGTACAACAGGAATTTCATTTACATTTTCATCCAGCAACTTCAGCTATACAGTGCCATTCCAAAAGGATGTAAAGAGACAAGAGTTGAAAAGCTTTACGACATTCATCCAAAAGAAGAAAGACATTCATTTAGTTCTTCTAAGACAAACCCTCCCAATTATAGATTAGTGTTTTTCTAAACACTGTTCTGCATACAGAGAGGAAACACGGGACAGTGAAGCATCATGCCAATTATAGAAATGACAAATCTGAAGACTTCTTCCCACAGTCTACCCCAATAGCTTTTCACTGAATGAACAAAGATAACCCCATGGGAGCATTTCTCTTTGGGGAGAACTTTCCTCTGCTCAGGCAAATGTATCAGATTTTGAAAGGCTAGATCCTGAGGGCAGAGGAAAGCAATAAAGCACAACCAGGAAAAGCTTTGGCTCCTGCTGCTATTAGCATCCATCAAAAACCAAGCATCCTTTAAAACACTGCTTTCAACTGACTCTTTCCCATCAAGCAAAATTACTTATGACTTCATTCATGAAAACAGGTTTTGGTTTCCTGTCAATAAGTGGCAACATATTTTTGCTAACCCAACCAACAAGCCAGTCTATTTCACATCTGATATGAAATGCAGTTTCTGTCAGTGAAATCATTCTAGGAATCAGGCAAGAGATGAAATCTTAGAGTCGACAGGGGCTAAACATATTTAATCCACCTTGTCTATTTTTCATCCCAGCGGAATCAAATGTAAGTATTTCTCTCGCCAAGCCTTCCTTCGCCATTTAGAGAGCAGCCATGAAGTATGTTTATTATGAACTTTTGAACTGTCTGAACTTATTCTCTCTGTTGAAATATTGCTTTGAAAATACTTTTTCCCCCCATCGAGTGACATGACAGATAAAGCTGCTGTGTTCTATATCAGTCAGCTGGAAGGTATTACTTTGAGAATCACATTTACTAAGTGTTATTCTGGCTTCTCTGAAAATGGATAAACTGCATGGTGAGTTAATTAATAATGGCAGAGCCGTGACAAGTCTCTCCCATCCTCAATGGGAGCGCATCCCAAGTATGAAGCAACTTTGATTTAAGCCACTGTCCATTCCAGATTTGTTTTTCTTTTACTAGCCTTCCCTTTATGCAAGACATCATATAAATAAAATGACTGTTCCTGGCTTGAGTCATCTGGAGACTTGAGTTAGTGGTTGCATGAGAGGCGAATTCAAACAACAGTCAGGGTCTCTGCCTTCTACCAAAGACAGGAAGGAGCCCTGTCCACAACTGTCCCTGGCAGGAATGTCCAATTAGAATGAATCATATCCACATTGTAAGTAAAATATATCATACTAAGGTAAACTAAGAATTTGCTTCCATAGATTTAGGAAAGAAGCAAAGCTTCAAGTCATTATCCATTCTCTGGCTTTCTGAGAACTACAATTAAAAAGTCCTTGGGAATTTTCTGCCAAGTCCTTAAAGTTATTCAGACAAGTAGGCACTGCAGTTTCCTTCTGAAAGTCATTACCAGGTCTGCCAGCCTCTCTCATCAGATCTGCTTGCTATTTATGCCAGCCATGAAAATAGTCTCTGGCCCAAGTACAAGTGGTCCCAGAAAAAGATAGGCTGTAGATCTAATTTTCAAAATGGTATGAAAATACAATTATTTTTTCTCTTTCAAGTTAGAATAAATTTCCTTCTTGGTTTTCTAAGTAATTAGCATTTTTTTAAAAAAAACCCTCAGCTTATTAGGTTAGTGAGATAGACCCTAATTACAGTTTGGTACTTGTCTGTCCCTAACAAATTCTCTGATTCAAAATGAAAAATGGCCAACCTGGAACAGAAACCCTTGTTTTAGCCATGATTCCAGAAAAAAAAATCAGCAATAACATCTATTGAGAACCTACAACAAAATGAACATTGATGCCATAACCTGAATTTCATAAAATTTTCATACTGTCCTTAGAGAATATTATTTCATCTTGACATATGTGAGTATAAGATTCACAGAGGGTGAGTAACCTCTTAAGTTACTATGCCATACGAAGCAGAACTTGAACTTAAAAGTATTTTGATGTCAAACTCTAACTCCAGTGAATTCAATGCTATTTGAACACACACACACACACACACACACACACACACACACACACACACACACACACACAGATATATCCAGGCATTGGGACAAAAAATATATAAATTGAGATAAGAAGCACAAAATAAGCAGGGTCATAGTAAATGCTAGGAAGTGGTGGAGGAAAATTAATGGTCTACGTATTTACATTATTAAGAATTATGAGTGTTTTGATATGAGAAATAAGCCCCAGTTTATTAAACTGACGAGACATAGATATAGGAGAATTCTGAGGAGAATATTTGGCAAACTCTAACTTGTCATTTATTATAATTATCATGGCAACAGAACCATGTAGTTGAAGGAATGAAATATTTCAAGGTAAGATTTAAAACAGGATCAAACTTTCCATGGCTTCAATGAGCATCCCTGTAGGGAGTAGAGAAACCATTCTTTAAAAATCACACTACTCCCTAAGCCCAGAAGGTGTTAATTTTGCAGTTACTTTCTTATTATTGGGGCAAAATACCTAACCTGAAGCAGCATATGGGAGGAAAGGGTTAATTTCAGCTTAGGGTCTCTAGGGGAAGCGTCACTGTGCCCGGAGAAAGTATAGCATCATCTGGAAGCTTGCTCATATCATCATATATCAGTGGGGAGATAGCAGAGACCCCAAGCTGAGCTATGAACACCTAGTTGGGCTGGACCACAAAGAGCCCCCAGTGACACTCCTCCTCCAGTAAGTCTCCACCTCCCAAAGGCTCCACAAGTTTCCCAAAGGGACACTAGCTGGGGACCAAGTATTCAAAACACTGAAGGCTATGAAGGACATTTCACTGAAACCACCACAATCGTCATGTAATGTCTCCCAACAATTTTGTCTTTCTGGACATTAGATGTTTTCTTAATTTCCACAAACATGATTTTGTACCCTTTCTATTCTCAAACCCCTGACCTCACTTCTCCTTCAATTTCAGCAGATGAGTGTGCCCTGTTGTCATATGAACATGATGATATAAAACAGAAACTCTTCCTTCTATCACTAAACCAACAAATAGACTTGTCTCTGATTTTCACTACGTTTGAAAATAATCCATCCACTAGGAACTATGTTCTTTGGATTCCTACTGTTTTCTTTACTAGTCTGTAAATAAGATTGTCTCTCTTATTACAGAACTAAATAAGTAAGCTAAGCAGACTAGAAGAACATTATTATTTACCTATTGTCTGCCGCCAGTTAATTACCTATTTGTTCTTATGTTTTACATGGGACTTTCTTGAAATTATTGTTTATTTTCTTACTTTATTAGCCTCTTGTGTTTTGCCCTATGTTTATCTCATTTCTGCTCCCCCATCAGGGGCCTTTCAGTTTCCACCTCCTTTAAAATAACACAGTGGGTATTTCTCGGTGGTCTTTAAGCATCACTTACTGCTGTTGGGATATCCTTTGGAAGTACTCTCTGGGATTCTGAGACCCCTAGCTTGGTTTGTCTCTTAACACTCCTTCATGGATTTCTTACATATGCTTTTGTACTTGATAATGTACATTTCCCTCAATTTTCCTCTTTCTTTGGAGCAAATTCTCCTTCAAGGTGCATCTAAACCCATGGCTTGAATTCCCAACTATTCCACGTGCTAGCGATTTCAACAAATAATTTCAATAATTATTTGTTCTCATTCTGATAATTCTCATTAATATCATATCTACCCACTTCCCATTGGAAACCACGCATGGTTATTCTCTGTCCTCAAGTTTGACCCACAACAATGTAAACTCACTAGCTTTACTCTGCAATCCTTCCTCCCTTCCTCCCACCCATTCTTCCTCCCTTTCTTCCCCTTCCTGCCATTCTCCTTTCCTCGCCTCCCTCCTCCTCTAAACTTAATGATGGTATGATATTTGTCTGTGTTCATTTTAATAAATTCAATTTCTAGTGTAGTTTCAGGTAATCTATATGCCAACTTACCTTTTGACTACAAAACTAAATAATAAAAACAACTTAATCTTTTGGCAATAATCTTGATTTAGGAAATATGTATGTACTTTGCCAAATGTACTTTTAAAATTAATTTTATTATAATTCACAATATGATACATGGACATGGACTGTAATCTTGGGAGACATTTCAATCCATAAATGGTTTCGTCTCTTTAAAATTTCTTGATGTTTATATCTAAAACCAAGAATATGTTTATCTGGGACTCTTCAGAAGCCATCTGTGTACCTGGTCTGTCACCAAAACACATGTTGGTTTCTAGGAAAAGAACATTAATTTAGTCAGGCTGCTACACATTTTTTTTCTTCAGACAAAAAGCAAATAAGGCCAAAGATCTGGTCTGATCATTCTCTCAATTGGCTTTGTGTGTGTGTGTGTGTGTGTGTGTGTGTGTGTGTGTGTGTGTGTGTGTGTGTGTGTGTGTGTGTGTGTGTGTGT